>VZRF01002850.1:27201-54353 GCA_013396875.1 Vireo altiloquus | reverse complement strand
TTTTTTTTTTAATCCTGGACTAATGGACACATGAGGAGTTACCTTGCCTTAGATTTACAAGAGGTAAAATTATTGCTGTGTTCAGGTCCTTCTCTGAAATGGAAATGCTCTGAACCAAGATGACGGAAAACCCACAGATTATGTATATATATGTAATTTTTTAATATATAATATATATATTTATATATATATGTGTGTGTCTGTGTGTGTTTATATACATGCAGACACACTGTATTTATTTCTTTGTTAAATTTTCCTTCCTAGAATGCAAGGAAAGCTAAGGATATGTCTCACACACACACACAGTGAATAATCAGACTGACTAAGTGCTTCCTTGAGGAAACCAAAATGAGGAAATGTAGCCATGGTTTGCTTCTTGTTTTTCTCGGGAAAAAAAAATAAATATTTTTACTTCTGGTTTCCCAATGAAGAAGAAAAACAACAGAGACAAAAACCCCATCTTCACAGGGACATGAGCTCATTTCTGCACACTTCAACCTGTTACTCATTCCCACTTGGTTCCTCTTGTTGGATGGCTTATCCTTGCTCAACTTACGGAAAATAAATTCATTGAGGCTTTATCAGGCTACCAGAGCAGCAGGGAAATAGGTTACACTTCCCTCTGGTGTTGAACTGCTTGTTGAGGGCAGAGCACTGAACAGGACCCTTCGGAAATCTCCCAGGGGATGCTCAATCACCACACTGGGGCAAAGTGAGGAATTCATGTCCTGGGAACTTGGGGACAGCCTACAGCCAACCCCTGCAGACCTCCTCGTGCAGGAGGAACAAACCCCTCTGATTTAATGCAAAATTTAAGCCTTTTTTTTTGTGTCAGGCTCATTTTGCAGAATCCCAGATTCATTTGGGTTGGAAAGGGCCCCCAAGGTTGTTGAGTCCAACTTCTGACCCATTTTCTCCATCTCCTTCATCTCTCTGCCACATCTTTTCTCTTTCCCAGCAGTGAGCTGATGAAAATGGGAGCCCATAAGGAGGAACCTCACAGGGCTCTGGCCCATTCCATAGAATCGTAGAGTTCTTAAGGTTGGGAAAGACTTTTAATATCATCAAGTCCAGCCCTCAACCCAGCACCAACACCACGCTCACCATTAAACCACGTCCTCAAGTGCCACATCCACATGTTTTTTGAACACTTCCGGGGATGGGGACTTCCATTTGCTAGGACTGCAATGAGAATATTTAAGGATATGTGGCCCCTTCCAACCCGTGATTCTGTGATCACAGAATTAAAACCCAAGGTTTGCTCTGTCAGCCAAGATCTTTCCTGAAGGATTCCCTGTGTTCTCACTGCTGGCAGGAGCAGGATCTGTCCCCAGGTGAGATCACTAGGTTCACCCTGCCAGGCTTCTTTTGTCAGTGCTGACAAGAGGAGCATCAGATCTCTCTTTCTCAGACACACTATCACTTGCTAATTTTGGATTATCAGCAATTCGAAAAAGTAATTTCTTCTCCCGGATTTGGTCATTGCCTTCCTCCTCTTACCACAGCTTATAGCTCAGGATAATCTCCGTGGTGTGATATAAAATGGAATAACTACCTCAACAGAGTTTCCTCTTAAAGTGCTTCAGTGCTGTTTCCTCTGAGTTAAGTTTTCCTCTCTGTTCAGGCCAAGCTCCCTCCCCGTGCAGAGCTCAGATCAGAGCAGATGAAGCAAACTCTGGTTATCTGCTCAGTAAATGATGCTGAATGAGCCTGTCAGGCTCCCTTCTCCCTGTGCCAGGCAGGGAGCAGCATTCCTTCTGCAGAGAGCACTGGGAAGATGTTGGGAGAGCCCAGGGACAGCAGGGTCACCCTGCCTGGGGCCGAAGCGAGCGCGTGATGTCCAACCATCACCAAAAAAGCTTTTGCAGTGGACTCACTCCACAGGCCCACTTGTGAAACAGGGTCTGCAAAGCCTCAGAAGATGCCCCCAGACAGTCCCCAAATCCCTGGTGCTTCATTCCAGTGCAGTGCAGAACACACCCAGCACTGAACTGCCTCAAAATCAGACAGTCTTGGGGTTTCAGGAGTTCACAACATGAGAAGCTTCAAGATATAAATTTCTTCAGGCTTTATTTCGCCACATCTGTCTGGAGTGCAGTCTTAGCACAGAATTGAATCCCCAAGCAGGGCCCAGTTCACCCTTAGGGTTCCAGGGAGGTGCCACAATGTGGAGAGACCCTCAGGAAAACGCTGCTTTGCTCAGCCTGAAACGTTCCCTCAGCCTCTGGTTCAAAGGGTTTTCATCAGCATCACAATTCCTGGCCTGTCCTCCTCGGAGAAGGGGATTCTTTAAAACTGCAGAGCTCCATGGCCACGAGGAACAAGGATTCTTTGATGGTTGATGACTCCCTGAAGCCCTGGCAATGCTGAGCAGCTTTGCCAAAGTGCCATCCTTGCAGTGCAGCTGCACATGAACCCTTTTCCACTGATCTGTCAGAGATTTCAGAGAGGGAAAAGAATCAATTCTGCCCACTCTAGATGCAAATCCAACTTTAGAATGATTTTTTTTTGTGGGTTAGGAAAGAAGACTGTTTTTTGGCTAGCTTTGTACTTAAATACTAAAATACTAAAACTCCCTAAGCAACAGCTCTAAAACAGAGCTGGGATAATTCACTGAAGTCATCAACACTCAGGAAATCGTACACATCTTTTAGTGGCACCTCAGACACGAAACCAAACTCTCCCTGGTGCTGTAAAACATAGAAACCGAATCTAGATTAAAAATACATGCTGCTATTATGTACCATCATTGCCAGGATTCTGCAGAACTAAATCATCTTCAGCTAACAGAGAAAGCAACCTCAGCTAAAAGCAGCGAGAAGAACTACAGCAGAAATCAAAAGTGGTGCTACAGCAGCGACTGCAGAGGGGAGATAAAAGGCATTGACAAGAACAAGCCAGGTTGTGACACAGCTTTTTGTGAGCTGCCTCATTACAGGAAAGGCTGCCAGTGCCAGGCAGGCTCTCAGTGTTGATAAATTAGAAGCAAAAAATGGAAAGATAAAGCTCACTGCGAAACCAAAGGGGAACAAGTAGGTGTCTGTGGTGAGGGAGCAGAGAGCTCCCAAGAGCTGCTTTCTGGCTGAGCACTGAAAGTGTGAAGGAGGCCAAGACAAAGTCATTCAAGATGTCTGAGGGGGGAAAAAAAATGACAGGCCTCTAATTAAAAAGTTTGTGTGTGGGAAAGCTGTATGTGGTCCTGGAAAGTGGGGGATATGGCAAACTTCTTGCTGGATCAGCAGCCCGGTGCCAAATGAAGACAGGGGCTGACAGAGGATGCAATCCCAGTGTCAATGGATGAGCTTGGTCCCTGGGAGAGAAATCTGGCAGCGATTTGAGGGTTGTTGCCTTTCACACTTTGGCAACACAAGTAGAACTGAGCCCAGCAGAGCCTCTCACACACCACACATGGGTCTGCACAGCCTGGGGCACAGCCCTGCCTCCCCTGACACACCAGCTCAGCTCCCCTCACCCAAAGGCTCTTTAATCATATGGCTATGATCCCTTTTAATCCAGACAGAGGTCACTAATCCCAAAGGAGGGCTCTAAGCAAGCCTAGGCTTGACAATCTTGTTCCTACTTCAATCTTCACTCTGATGCTCCTGTTGGTAGCAGGGACAGAGGTGAGACATTTCCAAAGTGCCCTCATGGCCATGGGGTCACTCTGGGAGGGACAAACCTGGAAGCACTGGAACAGAGAAGCTATGGCTGCCCCATCCCTGGAAGTGTCCAAGGCCAGGTGGGACAGGGAACAACCTGGGACAGGGGAGGGTGTCCCTGCCATAGCAGAGGGTGGCACTGGGTGATCTTTACAGTCCCTTCCAAGCTAAAGAGTTCCATGATTCCATGAAATCCCTCCCACCACGGGAGAGGGCACTAAAGACTCTCACTGCTCTCACCCCACTGCTGGAGCTGTGAGGGAAGGTTCCCATGTCACGTTTCCAGGACATCCCAGGAAAGCCAGGGAAAAAAAATAACTTACTGGAGGCAATCTAGGCAGAGGGAGGCAGAGGAAAATTCAAAGGTGTTTCTTTTTGAAAAGGGTGAAGAGAATGATGACAATTCTTACTGTTCTTCAAAGAGACCCTGCCTCCAGGGATAGAAACCTGAAAGATTAAGAAAGAATGAGATTCACTTGGGCAGAGTCAGAAGTGGAATGAGAAGAGATTATTTTATTCTGTACTTTTTGGTCTGACTTTCGAACAGGTATGAAAAAAATTCTTCATTTCAAAACTGGCAGGAGCCACACCTTCCATCACAGATAAACTCTTCCAGGTAATCCCATCAGAGCCAAATACTGCTTAGCTTGTTTGCCATACAGAGACCTACTGATTCCAAACCACCATTTCCCTCATTTCCCTCTTCCATTCATCACCTTCAGGAAGGAAACATTCTTCTGGAATGCACATGCATTATTATCCCCACACAAATTCATTTAAAAGGCATAAAAGTGCCCCCAGCCTTGCCCTCGAGTCACATATGGCAGTGACTAAAACCTGTTTTAATGCAATAGCAACATTAAATATTTGCAATAAGAATCTGACAGTAACCAGCAGAAGCCCCAATCAAGATAAGAGGCTGTGGTGAGATTTATTGACTGTCAGAAAGCTCTTGGTAGCTGGACTGAGCTGGAAAACCTCTCTGCATCATGTGGAGGAGGCACAAGTTAACAGGCAAAGGTCAGAGGAGCTGGGGCTTTCTTGCCTCCCCCGCAGACTCATAACTGCTCAAATAAGGAGGGAGGGAGACAATCAAATGGAGCTGCTGGGAACAGCTCAGAGCTATTCCAAAGGTATTATCCTCCCTGGGTCCTTCCTAAAAGTCAGGAGGCAGAGGAGACAACATTAACACCTTAGCATTATTGTTTAAAGGAAGATGTATTAAGGCAAATGAGGTCTAAAATATTATGGGAATGGGACCATGTAACCCCTTCTCAGGGCACCTGTACCAAAAAAAGATGTGGGCATTGTGTCTAGTGGCTTGTCACTGTCACACATGCCCTACAGCAAAGTCAAATTGGATGAGAGAGAATGATTAGGAAATGTGATGGTTATGGTTAGAAAATCACACAATAAGACATGAGGAGATCAGAGAACTTACACTTGGAAAATGCCCTGTCAGAGCTTTGTTTATTTGGCCCTCCGAGTGTGCTGCACATTTCCTCAGTGACTGGGAAGCCAAAACAAAGGCAGGGATTTCCTGTGACCTACCTGTGCCTGCCAGCAGCTGAGATACCTGCACAGAGAGCATCACCCAGGCCCCACTCACTGCCAGGGGACAGCAGGGAGCAGGAGGTGCTTCACCTGCCCTGGTCCATACCCGCAGCAGCAGGAGGTGAATCATGTCCTGCAGGTGTCTGAACCTCCCCACCGAGTGCAGGTGGAGCCTGGGTGACTAACTGTGACACAGATATCAAGGCCACTGCTCCTGGTGACAGTAATTCCTTCCTACTCCTGTCCATCCCATCCCTGTGTGTGTCCAAGCATCTGTGTGCTTCAGCACAGAAGGTGTGGTGAGTGCTTAACTCCTTTTGAGAGTACAAATCTCACTTGCTGGTTTTGGCCCAGGAGTCCAATCCACAGACCCACCTGGAAGGACTTTTGGGGCTCTAAAGCATACAAGTATAGAAGCAGAGAATGGTTTGGGTTGGAAGGGACCTTAATTATCATCCAATTCCACCCCTGCCATGGGCAGGGACACCTCCCACTGTGCCAGGCTGCTCCAAGCCCCAATGTCCAACCTGGCCTTGGGCACTGCCAGGGATCCAGGGGCAGCCACAGCTGTTCTGGGCACCCTGTGCCAGGGCCAGAAATTAGGAATTTCTTCCTAATATCCAATCTAACCCTGCTGTCTGTCAGTTTGAGCCCATTGCCCTCTTGTCCTGTAACTAGAGGCTCTTGTAAATCAAGGCTTTCATTTGTCTTCCCCTCCCAGGAATTAGTGCTGTCTGGCCATGCCGTGTGACAAGGGACATGACCCTGGCATGTAGGACATGTCACCCTCCCCGCTCCCAGCCCCAGCCAAGCTCTCTCATGTGAAGCTCACCAAAGCAAAGGAGGCTCAGCAGAATCCTGCTCCTACTAGGTGAGGAAATACACGTCAAAAGAGGCAAGTTCAGTTAATTTTTTTTTTTTTAAAGGCTTGCTGTGCCTTGGAAATTCAAACTTTTCTAAAGTGTCAGACTAATCATCAACCTCAGGTTCAGTGGAGCAGAGAAGTGCAGGCTGAATTTCACGCAGACATTGGCCTGGGAAGGTCTTAAAGAAGAAATTTGCTCACAGGAGATCTGCACAGAGCATCAGAGCCCCTGCACAGCCCTCCAGCCATAAACACTTGCCCCTCCTCTAGTCAGCAGCAGAGCTGCCACTTCTTCCACTGCCACCAGAACTTCACTCTGGTCATCATCTTTGTTTGTGTATGGGCAAATATTACAGCTTGAAGGCAGAAACTTTATTATCCTGTAAACAACTTTTTGATAAGCCATCCCCTTGCCCTTCCCTGTTCTGAGTTGAAAGACTAACTTTCTTTTACTGCCCAAACAACCCTCCCATATCAGGTTCAGTTTCTTTCTTACCACTTCATCAGAATGTTTGTTCTTCTTTATCACCCACATCAATATTTATCCTTGTGGGTGGAAACTGCTCTCTCTGCTCACCACGCTCTTATCACGTTAAAGTTTAATGTCGCTAAAGAGGTAGTAAATGACAACTAAGCCTGCATAACCAGAAAGGCTTTATTTATTTAATTAAAGAATGCATTTTACTGAGGAAAGCCGACCATAGCATTCCCAGACAGGATCCTAAACACATTTTTCACAGTAATGAGCCTCCGCTGACTGCCCATGTTTTTATAATGTAACTCCACCTTAAGAAGTGTCCGGCACAGTCTGATCCCATTCTGGCTTCACATCACTCTGACAGGTAACTCCATAGTTATGCTGTTGACTTACAAAGGACTGGAATCAGATCTGTCACCTCTATGTTTATCAAATTCTCTCTTTTGTTTTTTTTTTTTTAGCTGCAGTTTCTCAACCGTTTTTAAAGCAGAGGAGAATTTGTAATACTTTGTTTTTTTCAAAGTTTTTTCTTGACTCTCTGCTGAGAGAAATGCCTGCTTCTAACTCCCGTGCCAGCACAGTTTAAATGAAGGGGTTCGTTTATGTCCTTTTGTGGATTAATTCATTATTGAGATTACTTTCCAATTTTAACAAGCTTTCTAGTAATTATTAGCCACTACTAGGCAAACCCTGAAGTGGCTAGGAGTTCGAGTTCAGTTCAGATAAACACACAAAAGTTCAGATGCTTATCCAACTGCTTGCACTTCTTCAGTCTGCAGAACATGTCTGGAAGCCTATCGAGCTCCCATCTCTCTGCTCCCACGTGCCAAGTCCTGCCCAGAATGCTCCAGCTGCATTTTTTTCACGATGCTTTTGCATGTCTGGTTTTTAGTGCTGTGCAGAACCAAGGGGGGCAAAGGTTGGTGAAAGGGGGGATGATGGGTGAGACCTCGAAGGAAGTTCCCTCCCTCAGAGCACAGGCTGCTTTCAAAGCTGCCAAAAGCTCTGGAGTGACCCAAACCTTGACAAAGGGCTGGCATCACAAGGAATTTAAACTCACTTAAACATCATGGGCAATAATAACCTTCCTCCACACCTCTACACCTTCCCTCAAATAGGATCTGGTCCCTCAAATTCATTTAAAATTTCTCGGTGCCCCCTGCTCCAAGCACTGCCCCACTCTGTGCCTTTAGCTCCCTCTTAGACACCAGTGGTGTCCAGACACTGAGCTCCAATTCCCTGGATTCAGGAGCTCCCCTGGATTCAGGAGCTCCTGGCAAGGATGCTGGCACCACACCTCAAGCAAGCCCAGGTTCCTTACCAAACATACTCAGAATGATTTAATTTTAAATAATGCCACAGCACATCCATACCTGCTAAGGAAATTAAAGGGCTGGAATCAGCACCCCACAGCCTGTGGAGAGTCCAAAAAAGCACTATGATATCTAGTGATGAGTAAGAAAAACATATTCAACCTGCAATGCTACTGGAGCATTTTCCAAAATGATCTAATTTAGGCTTCCTTTGCTTTTTTCCTTTTTTTTTTTTTTTTTTTTTCAATAGAATACAAGAATCATGGAAATGTTTGGGTTGGAAGAGAACTTAGAGCTCATCCAGTGCCACCCCTGCCATGGGCAGGGACACCTCCCACTGTGCCAGGCTGCTCCAAGCCCCAATGTCCAACCTGGCCTTGGGCACTGCCAGGGATCCAGGGGCAGCCACAGCTACTCTGGGCACCCTGTGCCAGGGCCTCACCATTTCTCATAGAATTTCTTCCTAATATCCAACCTAAACCTTCTCTATTTCACCTGAAGTATTTTCCCTCTTGTCCTGCCACTCTTGTAAATATTCCCTCTCCAGCTTCTTGAAGTCTCCCTTCAGGTCCTGGAAGGATGCGATTAGAGCTCTCCTGGTTTTAAGGAGTAGCTTGAAAAGATA
Organism: Vireo altiloquus; assembly: GCA_013396875.1. Taxonomy (NCBI): domain Eukaryota; kingdom Metazoa; phylum Chordata; class Aves; order Passeriformes; family Vireonidae; genus Vireo; species Vireo altiloquus. The sequence continues at coordinate 45,859 of VZRF01002850.1, read as the reverse complement.
AAACAAATTCATCTCTCACATTTTGAAAACAAACACAAGAATCCTTAGCTTACATAAGAAAAAAAAAATCACAATTTTAAGGCCACCTGTACTTCTGTGTAGCTCTGCACTGCTTTCTCTCTCCTCTAACATAACACATGGCCATTTTGTACTAATGAATTATCACATTCACCTCTGCAAAATATGTTGAAATATTTTCCCGGAGCTGCTACGTGGAATCTGTTCTTTTGTTAGAGAGCATCGCTAGCCACAACTCCATATGGAAACTGAAGGCTGTAAAGTCGTGTTCTTTAAAGACTTGTTCCTGTAAGATGGTCTCTCCTTTACCCATGAGATGGAGAGAGCAGACTGTACATGCTTTGCACTAGGGGAGGTTGGACACCAGGAGCAATTCCTGCATGGAAAGGGAGCTCAGGCCTTGGCAAGAGCTGCCCAGGGAGGTTTGGAGTGCCCATCCCTGGAGGGGTCCCAGGAAGGCCTGGAGGTGGCACTCAGTGCTCTGGGCTGGGGACAAGGTGGGCATTGGGCACAGCTTGGCCTCCATCGAGGTCTTTTCCAACCTTCCCAATGATTCTGGGATTCTGTCTGTGAGGAGCAAGACAATTAAACCAGGAAAAAAGGAGGTGGGGGAATACGGGAGGATTAATCCCATTGCATTACAACTTTTCTTATTTAGTGAAAAGGAAATACAATTAGGAGGAACATATTAAACACACCTACACAGATATCTAAATATCTCCCTGGTGCACTCATACTCCTGCCTGTGGAGGGAACAAGCAGGCGCCTCTTCCTTAATCAAATTAAAAAACTAAACTTAAAATTATCCCCCTCCAGAGAGATATTTACACCTCCAAACATATTCAGCAAAGTAGAATATGAAGCTGAAAGGAAATCACTGAATTATTTATTATCGTTTTCTAATGTTCCAGGCTTACAATTTCAGACAGTAAAATGTACAGTAGAAAATGACTGATTACAGTGTACACCGGAAATTTTGGGGAATTAAAAGATAGCTGCTTTGCATAATAATTGCACACTTCCATTTCTGGTGGAAAATTAAAAAGCCATTTCTCCTCGCTAAAAAAGACTATAATTGCAAAAAAGGGAGTTTGGGGATGGGGGAGGAAAAGAGAGAGGAGAGAGGGAGAGAAAGAATGATGGCAAAGAGTCATGTGGAGGGTGACAGTGAATTCGGTGATGCTCCATTAAAACAGGTTACTGGCTTCCAAATTTCGGCTGGTAAGGAAATGAGGTTTGTGCCTTTTTTGTTAGGTTAATGAACTGCACACACAAACATTGCATTGGTGTGCTGAGATGTCCAACAGCACAGTGGAGATCTTGCAGCTGAAGGCTTTTTCAAAGCAAATTTTCCCACGGAATAGGTAAATTTATAGCCTGGGAATAGTCCCACACAAGCCTCTGAATGAATCCCACTGAAATTGTTCTCCCAGCCTTCTGTCATGATGGTTTTTCTTGCAGTTGTGACAGAAGTCATCACTTGCACAAACCAAAAGCTTTCAGAGTGTTTGTACAAAAATCACTTAGTGCCAGGCTTTGGTGGCCTTTTGAGGGAGCTCACTGAGGTGCTGCTGAGGGCAGCTCATGAGCAGGCAGGAGGTTCCTGCATCCCAGCTCTTCCAAAATGGATTAAAGCTGGGTAATGTTTGCTGGGTGTCCTGCTGGATGCAGCTTATCCTGCCCATCCCACATAGGCACACCAGCTGACCCAGGGATTGCTTCCAGATGTGGCCAGGAGCTCAGGAAGGTGCTGGCACATCACGATTTACACAGAAGAACAAGATTATGATTTAGAACATGTATCCTGAAAAGTTCCTCAAGACTGTTAGCCATGAACTGCAAAAAAAAAAAAAAAATTGATAAGTAAATAAATAAATACCCACTAGTTCACAACCAGCTAAGTTAAGAAAATCTCCTCTAAAACACAGGAAGAGCAAAACTGGGATGTCAGAGGGAAGGAAGCAGAACAAGTCTCTGTGGAGAGCTGGGAAAAGGTATTTGGGGATGTAAGACATTCCTCTAGTTAGACCCCAACCTAGAACATTGCATAAAGTTCTTGTGTTCCCAACAAAAGAAGGACATGGAACTGATGGATCAATTCCAAAGCTGATATGGGAACTGGAGCACCTCCCCTAAGGAGTCAGGCTGGGAGAGCTGGGGATGTTCACCCTGGAGAGGAGAAGGCTGCCTGGAGACCTCACAGCATCTTCCAGTGCCTGAAGGGGCTACAAGGAAGCTGGAGAGGGACAATTCATCAAGAACTGGAGTGACAGGAAAAGGGGGAATGGGTTCCAACCCATTAAAGAGGAGAAATTTAGGTTAGATACACAGGAAAAATTGTTCCCTGGGAGGGAGGGCAGGCCCTGGCACAGGGTGCCCAGAGCAGCTGTGGCTGCCCCTGGATCCCTGGCAGTGCCGAAGGCCAGGTTGGACATTGGGGCTTGGAGCAGCCTGGCACAGTGGGAGGTGTCCCTGCCCATGGCAGGGGTGGCACTGGGTGAGCTTTAAGGTCCCTTCCAACCCAAACCATTCCATGATTTTGCAGTACGTATTTCCAGACATGAGACCTGTGACATTGATGCATCTTCTACAAGAAAAACCCATCTGCAGATGACTGACAGTTACACAAAGATAATCTCAGTGAAAGCAGTCAGTACAAAACCAAATTACACAGTAGATGTGCAGTCAGTGCCAACCTAATGGGAGGTTTTTGTTTTGGGGTCAGCAGGGAAATTTCAATATTCTTCTCTTTGTTCAACTTCCAGTCACCCAAAAATATGCCAGCTCAGCTTTCTGACCACAGATTATGTAAGTGGCTTGACTTATAACTGAACAAAAGCTTCTTAACTGTGGGAAAGGGATAGAAGAGTCTTCTTCCCCTCTGGACAAAGCACTTTGCTCCCAGAGCTTTCTTGTCTTGGCTAGAGAGGAGCTAACTCAGCACATAAAAGAGAGATTCCCTTCAAGCCTGCCTTGCATTTTTCAGAGCTGTTATTCCTAGATGGTGCTTAAAGGAGTAGAGAGAATTTACCTTATTGGGGGCAAAAAAAATGGCATAGCTCAAAAACAAGCACAGCTCCACAGAGAAGTAGCACAGCTTCTGTGGTAACACAAAACAGAGCACGTTAATGTAAATAATTAGTGTCAGAAATGTTAATTATATTTTTTATATTATATATTTTACGTGTTATATTATGTGCCATATATGTATTATAGGTGTTGTAGTGTATGCTATATATTAATAGATTATATACGTTAATCTTATATATGTTAATCTAAATAATAGTAAGTGTGTGGATACTGATTTTTTGTTTATGAAGTATTTTTTAGACATTTTTGTGTTTGTGAGAGATTTTTAGAGTAATAAAGAGAGTTTGTGAAAAAGATAATTTTTTCAGGTAGAAAGAAAGATAAACAAATTTGGAAAATAATTTTTACTTGCTGTTTAGTACTGATGTTTTAAAAAAATACTTTGAAAGAGGTGTTGTTCTTTTAACTAATAGTAACTGTTCTTTTACACTACTTATCACAATGCTGTATATTAAAAACTGCGTTATTTAAGAAAGAGATCTCTTTGCCTTTACTTAAATAAAAAAAAATCTTTACCTTCTGAAAATAAAGCTTCCTTTGTTACAATAACCAAAACCTAAAACCAAACTACAACACAAGCTCAACCACAGTTTTGATTTTGCAACAGGAGAACTGGAGAAGTTCAGCTTTTATGCAAATGGGGTAAAAATAGCTCTCAGGAGATGGGAAGCCCTTGGTTTGCACAAGACACAACACGAGCAATCCGAGTGATTGGGGAGAGGCACAAACAGCATGTTCCTCCTTTGTTTCTCACTTGCACCCTGCTCTGGGTGTCTCTGCACAGATTTGGGACAGGAAGGTGCTTTTTGTCCCCTTGCAGTGGGGGCTTCTCTTCTACAAGGCACCAAAACCTTCAGCACTCAGGAATTCAAAACACCCTTTGGTCCCCTCAGTGAAAAATTTCTGTGAGCATTCAGGCAATTTATTTCCAGTTCTATAATTTTTACCAAGAATCTTGGGTTTGCTGCATCTAGGGGTGAAGAAAAGAAGTGGCAAAAACTTCCCAGAGCGAGTACAGCTCCCTGGGGAAAATGGCCAGGCTGGGACAGTGACCCCCATGACTTCCACCCACTCCCCCTGGGAGAAGATCTGATCATCTGACCAGCCCAGAATTCTGAAATATCCACATACATCCAGAAATATGCATTCGTGCATGGTCAGAAGTGTTTGGGGGGACTTCCAGGTGGATTGCTCCCAGAAGTCACAGTACAGATCTGTCTCAGCCTGGAAAAAATGAATACTATTTGTCCTTCCACTTTTCCTACTAACTCAACGCTTTCTGCATCCACCTCTTGCAACTAAATATTTAAAGATGCAGATTTTGAAATCTCCAGGCATGCGAATATCTGGGATTACCCAGAAGATTAAACAACTGAAGCCAGCATCTCACCATCCCACACGCAACCAATTCCATTCCTGGAGAGGCCATGGGAATTGATTTTGTTAGCAGTTTTTATGGAATGCCTCAAATATCATTTGTTAAGTGGAAGCAGCCATTGCTCAAGAAGGAAGGAGATATGTGCCTGTTATGTAACTCGCTGAATCTCTTTTTCTCTTGTTTTTGCCAAGATCCTCTTGATAATGGTGTGAATTGTTTAGGCAAGCTCATGCAGCCTACAGACATATGTACATACAATCTCTGAAAGAACTTTCTGTTCCTTGTTCCCAGGTACACACCACACCATGCTGCATATTTTAAAAACCTGCTATGGCCTGTTAATAGAGTGTGGAAATAACCCTGGAGGAGAAGGCACGCAGAGTTTATTACATAACTTTAGAAATTTTGGCCAGGAAAAAATGTCGATCCTATTAAATAGGTTTTAATGAAGTCAAGATTTAGGGATTTTTATGATAATATCTTCATTCCAGTTGCTGTTCCAGCATGCCAAGTCCTGTGTCCCATTAGCCCCTTACCAAACTGCTCTTGGTGGACTTCATTTTTAATTTTTATTTGTAAAGGACAGGATAGGAGGTTTCTTATATTGGCTTTTTCTCCGTACTATAATTCCCCAAAAATCTAATTATAAAGGGAATTCCAGTGAAGCAATTAATAAATAAAACAAAAGTAAGTAGTTTGGAAAGAAATATTCGGCAATTGTCCTTCCTGCAGAACATGGAGCCTGAGTGGAGCCTTTTGGTTGAGACCCACTGAGATATAAAGATCTTCACTTGCATTTTGTACCTTTTAAATCAATCTTAGCCAAAAGAATCACAGGCTGAAGTTTTATATAACAAAATTTCAGTTTCCCACAGGACAATTTCTTCTTGTTTTTGGTTACAACTGGTCATGGAGCTGCTGGAGAGAGTCCAGAAGAGGCAGCAGGATGAGCAGAGGGATGGAGCAGCTCTGCTGGGAGGAAAGGCTGCCAGAGCTGGGATTGTTGAGCCTGGAGAGGAGAAGCTCTGGGCTGAGCTCAGGGTGGCCTTGCAGGGCCTGAAGGAGCCCCCAGGAACCATGGAGAGAGACAATTTGCAAGGGCTGCAGGGCCAGGAGGCAGGGAATGACTTCCCAGTGACAGAGGGCAGGGCTGGATGGGATCTTGGGAAGTGGGAATTGTTCCCTGGGAGGGAGGGCAGGCCCTGGCACAGGGTGCCCAGAGCAGCTGTGGCTGCCCCTGGATCCCTGGCAGTGCCCAAGGCCAGGTTGGACATTGGGGCTTGGAGCAGCCTGGCACAGTGGGAGGTGTCCCTGCCATGGCAGGGGTGGCACTGGATGATGTTTAAGGTTCCTTCCAACCCAAACCATTTCTGATTCTGTGATTCCATGATTAATGACTTCCCCCAGCTCCTCTGTGTGCTGAGATAATACAACTGTAAAAATTCAGAAAACAAGTCAAATTCCAGCAGAGACCCTCAGGATGAGCCCCTCAACATCCTCAGCACAGCCAACCTTGAGTGCAGGACCAGCCTGTATCCAACTGCTCACATTTCCTTTCAAGGGGGGGAGCTGCTTTTATCCACACTATTTATCCACATTAACATAACTTGGGAGGGGAGAATATAAAAAAACCCGAAACTTCAGTTAATTGCAGTGCATTTAATCAGCAATGAAGACACATCCTTTCTTTGACAGCAAACTGGAAAAGCCCTTAAGCCATGTCATCAGTGGTAGGACAAAAAAATTTGCATTTTTGTCCTGGAGGGATTTTGTTGCTTCATAGCAGAAGTTCTGGACTATTTTGTGTCGTGGTTTGAAGAAGGAAACTGAGCTGCATGTTCTGTGCTGCAATTGACTTTGAGGAAGTGTTAAAATGGAAATGTTAAATGAATTGCTTTGAAAGCCTTGATTTTCCATTGAAAGCAGTTCACTGTATACCGTGGCTGAAAACTCAGTGTATTTATGTGTCATCTAAATGTCTTCATCCTTTTCACAGCGTTTGATGAGGTATCACTTCAGTTGTGATGTTTATGCTATTTACTGAATGTGCTTAACTGTAAGAAAGATGAAACCATGTCTCAAATTCCTGGAGAGAAGTGGAGGAAAATCCCCTCTTCCTTTGTGAGCACCCACCCTAAACCATCAGCAAAGTGATTGTATTTTGCTATAAACAGCCTGCTATACACTCCACCCGACTCCTCAGGGTTTCCATGGGTGCTGGACTTCCAAGGACCAGGATGGGACCCACAGCAGAGCTCACAAATGAGCACCAAGAGAGATCTCCCAGTGCCTCCACCCCACAGTCTCTCATCTGAAGAGAATTTCCATGGGCCACATTAGCATAATCCATCAAGGGCTTCTGGAAGTAAGAAGCTGAACTACTGGATGCTTGAAGTTTTTGACTTGTAAATCAGCCATCTGGTACCAGCATCACTAGAAAAGAAGAAATACATAAAAACCTACTCAGTCTGCTAAGTTCACAAAGACAACACAGCCCACAGTTCTTCCTTAAAATTTTTTCCTACTTTTTTTTAACTTCTTTGTCCTGGGCTGTTCTGATCCTCACACTTTGTGAGGATAAAAAAAAACCCATAACCCCCAGAAAAATAACCCCTGTACAAATAAAGAAAGTGCATGGAGGTGGATATTGCATAGACATCTCAAGATGGGCACGTGAACCATAATGAATGTTATAATGAGCATGTTTGAGACTGGGTAAGATCAATTACACCCTCGGCAGTAAAACTGATGTCACAGAAGGTTGCAAGAGCTCTAGGTAAATGTTGTGGGGCAGGATGCCAAGAGCTGTGAGTTCTTCAGCTGAAGAAATTCTAAGCTACCTCAGCATCAAGATTAAAAAAAAAGAGGCATTAAAGGAGACAGAGCTCCAGTACACAGGAACCATGACATCACTAATCTGCCTGGAGTACAGTGCAAAAACACCTTTGCTTGTTGCAAGTTCCACTTCTGATTTTACTTCTACTGGGAAACAGCTCCGTCAAGGTCACTGAAACCACAGATGTGCAAACACTGATCCCTCCGAGCCCAACGTTGCGTAAGATTCGGTTTAATGCTAATTTCTCCAGGGTGGCTCTTAAAACTCATCTTTCCACATGACAGTTGAGACAACTCCACATGTGGTGGTTGCTTCCAGGCCTCAGAGGGTTAAGTTTTCAGAGTGAGATTGGCTATATTCAGAACGAAACTTCCTTTGCCATCTCACCATCAGTGCCTGAGCATGTCAGGATATTGCTGCTGCAGCAGCAACAAAGCCTCCTCCTGTGTTTTAATGTATAAAAAGAAACACTTCCTGAGCAACAAACCCCATCCATTGTGTCCCAGGTCTGACTTTTTGAAGTATGGGCACATGCAATAGGCACAACCGCTTTCAATGAAAGGAACAATGGGTAATGACAGGCTCCAGAACGGGCTCTGACAATGGGTGCTGTGGGTTTCATATCCCCCCATCGGGCTGGCTCCCCCTCCCACTGGAGATGGCCACAACCTGCAGCCCCAAATGGGAAATAACCCCAGGAAAGAGGGATTATGTGAAGGTTGTGAAGCAGAGCACAATCCCACATTCAGTTTCCTGCACCATTTTGGGAGCAGGAGCCTCTCTCCGAGGGACGGGAGAGGCGAGGACCTCTTAAACCACCTCAGCTGTTTTCTCAGGGAGCGTGGCTTTATTACAGCCTTTGGGACTTGTCATTACACTTTGGTTTCACCCTAGGCCTGCTGAAAACCAGCGAAACCCTTGGAGCTGGCTCCAGATGGAGCTGGACTCAGGTCTGTGCAGTGAACCACAGGAGAAAGGACACTAAAACTATGGGCTTGGTGCTGTTTTCCCTGCTTTCTTTTCCCACAGCTAAACAGAAGCACCCTTCATGCTTGCTGGTGATCCTGAAATGAGTAGCAGAGACCAGAGCAAGCTTAGAAAGGCTTTATGGCCAGCTTTGGAATGTCTGGTGAGCACTCACTCCAGCATGAACAGCAGCCAGATGGTTCTGGGCTCCCCTAATCTGGAATTTGTAGCCTTCCCTCGCTGCCAGATGACATTTTAGGCCTTGGATGGTTTCTCTCCTTTTGCTTGGTTTGGTTTCAAGTTTACACATAAACAGCCACTACACCAGATGCCAACAAACCTCGACTCGGTTCCTCATCAGAAAACAATTTTTTACTCCCACACCAATCCCACAAATGCCTCTGACTCTCTAATAAAGCAGCATTAAAAATGTGCTCCCTGGCATGACTTAGGGCTAAGATATGGTCAGGGCTGGAGGATCCCTCTGGAAGGAGAGGGGGAAAAAGGACCCTGAACCAAGTGCCTGCTGTCTCTGCTTTCTTCTCTTGAGACATCACCTTTCAGGAGCTTTATGGGGCAGGTGAAACCTCAGTGTCAGCACCTGTGCAACACCTGCCATTCCGCCTTTTCCAACCCCACAAATTAATCCCTATGCTACAGGACTACTCAAAGACCCATGAGCATTGCCACATGCTTGATTGGTACACGTGTAATTACAGCTGAGGTGCTGTTGATCTAAAAATAAAGCCATGACTTAAAACTACAGGAGATTTCAGACCAGGAAATAACTGGTCCTGAGTGCTGGGGACCAGTTCAGGGATTTGATCATTTTCAGATTTGGGGTAGCAGTGAAGGAGAGCTTCTGTAGGGCACTGGAAGGAGGTCCAGGCTCACTCCTCACTGTCTTGGCCTCAGTTTCCCATCTAGACACAACACAAGCCATGACATTTCTCTGGCTTCATTATTTACAGCTCTTCTGGGCAAGGTCTCTTTGTCCCCATGTTTATGTGGTACACCAGACATGGGGACAAAATTTTCCACTGGGACTCTCTGGGTGACAATACCCCACAAAAACAATGTGTGCCCAAACAGGCCCAGCAGGATGGCCCTGTAGGGAGGTATCTGGAGGCTGAGGATGTAAATCCACCCAGCACAGCCAGCAAGGGGCTGGACACAGTATGGATCATGGAATCATGGAATATCCTGAGTGGGAAACGAGCCACAGGGATCATCCAGTCCCAGCCCTGGCCCTGCCCAGCCCCCCCAGCAATGCCAGCCTGGGCATCCCTGGCAGCAGTGCCCAAAGGCTCCTGGAGCTCTGGCAGCCTTGGGGCCGTGCCCATTCCCTGGGGAGCCTGAGAAGGCTTCCCTTCCTCTGGGGGAAGAACCTTTCCCTGCTCTCCAGCCTAAATCTCCCCTGAAACAGCTTCAATCTGCCTTTCAGAGTTTATCTGCAAGGAAAGTTAAGGCATAAAAGTGTCAGGTCACCAAACTCAACATGAAATTTGTTGCAGCTCTTAGAGGGTGAGGTAGACCTTCCTTGAGGACTTCATGACTCCAATTAGCAAAGACCTCCTGTGTGTTGTGCAAGGTGACCTGCTCATTTTGACTAAAACTGGTTTTAGCCCTCCCATCCCCACCCCTGCCCAAGGAACAGGTCCTCCAGGAGATGCAATGAGGGATAATTTTGGATGGGGAAAGCAGTGATGAGCTCTGCTTGGCAGAGCTGGAGCCAGGGTGAAGAGTGCATCCACAGCCCAGGCTTCAGCCAGGGGTTTAGGATTCTTATTTTCCCCACAGAAATTAAAACCCCTCACATCACCCCGAGCCAGTCTCACCCGGATGAGTCTGTTTTGCTCTGGCTTTGTCTGAGCAGCTCTAGCTCCAGCAAACCAGTCTCTCCTCCTACCCCTTTGAATTTTCCTGCTGCAAAGAAGCAACCCAGGCAAAACCAGCAGCTGGACTGGGAAAGAAGGAGTGGGGACAGGAACCAGCCTCTCCTGGGATGCACAGAAACCATCAGAACGATTTTTGTAACCTTACCGCTCTACCCATGGGGAGGTGGAACACTGATATTTCCAAAACCCAATGCTCATTCCAGCAGCACAGATTGCTGGCTGGGAACTGAGCCTGTGATTCTCAGAAATAACAGGAATATCAAGCGTTTTCCCCCTTCCAACTCCCAATTCCCTGTTAGCTCAGAGAAATATCCTGGATGCTCTGTCTGCTCCTGCAGGGGCAGCACTGGAACAGAAGCTGTGGGGCAGGAGATCAGCTGCTAAATCTGCTCTGTTTCTCCAGGGTGAGAGGGGAGATGGAGGCATTCAGGGAATGCCACCAACAACAAACACCGGGAGCTTTCCAGGCTGCCTTTACACATTTGGAAAACAAACAAGCGAGAAAGGCATTCAGACATCCCCTCCGTGTTTGACAGAGCACTTTAAGGCCAACACTAATAATTCCCAGGGGCTGCCACAGGACAGAAAAAGCACGAGTTCTGTCTGTGATCTAAACATCAAACTGCAGCTCACACTACATCTGTGCACCTCGATAGCCGAAGTCTTTCCAGCCCAGGAAGCTGAAGAGCTGACCCTGTCCAGATGTTTCCACAGGACCTTATCAGTTGTTCACAGAAAGAGCCCTTAGAGAAGCTGAAAAAATACCTGATAAAGTCGAGAGGCAGCAGAGCTGCACCCACCCTGTGCCAGGCAGCATTCCCAGAGCTGGCCTGGGAAGCAATCATCCCAGCAGTTTAACACCTTGGGTTAGGGAACAAAGGAGAATAACAGCCTAAATTGAAATGGAAGGAAACTAGGCAGAAAACAATTATCAAAACTGGAATTCGGCCAGGACTGCGTGGATGAATAGTCCGACCTAAAAACCACCATGGGATAGAGATGAAGGGTCAGCAGTGAAAACATCAGTTTTCCAAAAGGCTGTGGAGTCCTACGAGGGCTTCGATGGGACAGAGTTTCGTGAATGGTTTGAGAGCAAGAGTGTCAACTCCTTAATCACCAAACTGCTTCCGGCAGCACCCACGGGCTCCGTGATGAAACCTCACCAATTATTGATTACTCTCAGCCCTCCTGAACATGCAAGATCAGATAAGGTCACAGCCCGAAGTGATTCACTGCTAACCTGGAAAAAAAAAAAAAAAAAAGGCTTTGTTACAAATAGCAACACTCATTAGCCACGCTGCTTAATGGAAAATATGCATTTTAAAGGGGAAGAAAAATCTTTGCCAGGATTACTGGTCTAAATCCAGTTACACATAGCTAAGCGTAAGTGAGTGCTTACACACAGCTTTAAAATCGTTTCCAGTTTGCAAAAATAAAAAGAAAACAATCAAGCATACTAAAATCTTTGCCTGGAAGGTCCGAAAGATGTATTCCTCTAGAACTGTGGCACTGAAAGAGGGTCTCCAAAGATTTCTTATGCCCTTTATTAGTATTTCAAAGGTTCATTTATCATGAATACATGTAGAAAATTTCATCAGATCACTCAGGTGTTTATATAGGGAGTCTTTCTTTCAGAGCATCAGACACCACTTACACTGAGTCACCCACCTTCATCCAGATTGCAAACAACAAAGAACAGTGACTTTGATTAGAAAATTTCCACTTCAACTTTTATTTTCCCCCCCAACACAATATTCACCAGCCTTCACAACAACAAAAAATTGCCTCGCTGAAAGTTCTCCGGTGACAATCAAAACAAGTGAAATGCAGAAAAAGCGTGATGGACTGCATCAGGCAGCAGGAATAGAACAGCATTTGAGTGAAGTGCAGCTTGGATGGATCCCAAAGAAGAGATGTGCTGAGATTGTTTACAAATACAGAGATGTGAGGGCTCGGGCTGTAATTTATTGGCATTGGGAAGAGTTCTCCAGGGGTTACAGCTTTCCTGTGCCAGATGCCCTTCACTGCACCTCTGGGAAAAGAGAAAGCTGCAAGAAATGTGAAAGTCTCTCTCAAAAACAACCTTCTCCCAACCTTTATTCCCAGTTTATGTTTTCCTGTCATCCCAGAGCTTCAGAGTTGAGCACGAAGGAGAACTGAGGCAGCCACGTCGCTCTGCTGGGGTGCTGGGCCTCTCCTAGTTTTGGGGTGATTCCTTCAAATTAAGTCAGAGTCCATCTGCTGCTGCTGCTGCTGCAGACCCTTTAAACTTCTCAAAGAACACAGAGGGCCTATAAAAGGCACCACTATGATCTCTGGAAATTTTTCTACCAAGAAGATCCCAGGAGGGATCTCCTAGGATCTTTGCGGGGTGGCATATGTGCACCATTGGTTTTGCAACCCCAGGATATCTCTGTTTTTCAGGATGGATGTGTGGATGAGGGGAGCTTTATCTAGGCAACTTCTCCAAGCTCTCTGGTAGACCATTACTCCCCAGCTTTCTCCCAGGAGGTGAATTTCCTCTCTGAGCAAGCTGCTTGCACAGGAATGTCATCCTTGCACTTTTATCCTCTCTGCTGAGGCTCCATGGAGCTCTGGGGATGAGTGTGAATCTCCCTGACTGAGCATTTCACATGGAGTCAGAATCTCAGAGCATCCCTCCTGGGTCAATGGGAAGGGAAAACAAACTCCTGGATTTATCCAAGCTCCCTTCTACACGGGGAAAATCCACAACCTGAAGGAAATCTGCTGAGTATCATAATCTCTCCCTGGGGTGACCTGCAAGCTGCCCTGCTGAGCAGGGAACATCATATTTTGCTTGTCTCCTCTGCGAGTTTAACTCATGAAAAAGCAAAAGTTTCAGCTGAAAGAATTCTAATTCTTTCCTTTCTTTGTAAGTGACGTCAAAAAAATCTGAGCCAACACTGACTTAAGATACCTTTATCTGAAGGGCTGAGAGGGTCCTGTCCTGGGCCATCAGGACTATTAAAATGAATTATTTTTTAAAAAAGAGCAATAAATTCAGGCTTCATACACAGGGCCAGAGCTTTAACTGGCATGGACAGCCAAAATTCAGTGGAGACACCAATTCAGAATAGGCAGATTCAGCTGTTTTGAGTATTCAATACAGCAATGGTGAAATCTTGCTTTAATTTTACACCTGTGCCTTTCTGTACATTTTAGTACTCCACCCACCCCGAGATCCTATTCCCATTTGCACTGATTTATTTCCACAAAATCGGACCTCTATTTTGCCTTGAGAAAGCTGTTCCTATAGGAGCAGAGGGCTTGTCCTCCCTCCCCAGCTCAGTAGATGTATATTTGTGTGTCTGATGCCTTAAATGGCTTCCTAGAAAGAGAGACCAGACAGGAATAAAGGAATAAAGGAGGGATTGATTGGAAAGGCCTTCAGAGGTCACACTCTGGGCTCCAGAGGCTCCTGCCTCAGTGCATCCCAAAATGGACAATGACAGCTCCCGAGTTCTTCCCACTTTGATAGCAGCATCAATTCCCCAAGCAGAAGCCAGGCAAGGATGGAATTTGCCCAAGCTTGCCCCCCTCTCCCCAAGATGAAGGTTTGCAGTTGTTGGGCCCAGGAGGGTCTGGGTGTCCTTGGAGAGCGAGCTGGAGAGGCTTTGTTATGTCAGTGTGAGCATGAGAGAACAGCACTGAACGAGCTCCAGGGACCTGCAGAATCACACTGGGCACTGCAGGGCTGGGAACAGAGAAAAGTTAAAACCTGAGGCATCATGTCGATACCATAGATGGGAATATTTCAGTCCCAGAAAGATAAAATTTCAGTGGATTCCTTGAGGAGAACGCATGTTTCCAGCCTATCCTCCTATACCTCCAGGGATGGGCACTCCAAACCTCCCTGAGCAGCTCTTGCCAAGGCCTGAGCTCCCTTTCCATGCACAAATTCCCTCTGATGTCCAAGCTGAGCCCCCCCTGGCCCAGCCTGAGGCTGTTCCCTCTCCTCCTGTCCCTGTTCCCTGGGAGCAGAGGTTTTTACCCCTGCTAGGGCACCTGTGTGGCCCAAAACACCGTCCCCAAGTCTGGCCACAGCTGTAAATGGTAACTCAGGAGCAAAAGCCGTGCCTCTGAGCCATAAAATGACCACATTGAATAGGAAGGAAGTTAAACAATTATTCCCGTTGCTTAAGGTATGGGCTGGCAACATCAAAAGGGCTGATAATTAAAAATACAGTAATGTTTTCTCAAAGTCTCTCCAGTCTTATTTCCTCTTGTGAGCTGCTTGATTGGTTTTTTATGAAGTGTCATTTTATCAAGCCCTAAAAATACCTCCAGACTTGTTAGGAGCTATCCCTGTCACATACAGGACATTGAATCACTCTGTTTGCTTTAAAGGCACAAACCCTGCTTGGGCAAAGCCCTGGGGCAGAGAGATGGGTTCAGTGCTTATGCCCAGTGTTAACTATGCAAAAATTCCACACAAGCCACAGTCTTGGAGTGCCTCATTCAAATGGGATTTGAGAAAAAAACAAAAACAAACAAACAAAAAACCCCAGACATAGGAAAAACACAGAGAGCAATTACCCAAGCTATGGAAAATGCACATGTGTTCCTGAGAGTAAAATTTGGGAATATTCTCTTAACTCTCTTGGGGTATAAACAAAAAAGCTAAAAAAATTTTAAAAGTTCTAAATTATTTAACTGAGCTTTCAATGAAATAGTTGAATAAACTTGTCTTACAGCGTGGTCCCCACTACCACAAGCTCAACAGGTCTTTAAAAAGACAACAGAAATGTGTGTAAAATCCAGATTGCTTGACAGCGAGCTCACTGCATGGATGTCACACACACCTGACAATCCCAACACGCATTCACTAACCCAGGCTATGCCTCAGCTACAGAGAGATGAGAAGCTGGAAGCACTAAAAGCACCAGGAGCTGGGGCAAGCAGGCCAAAAAAACCCAGCCCACAGAGATCCCTCCATCCCTGTGCTGGGACTGTGAGAGTGATGCCTTAAATGGCTGCCTAGAAACAGAGACAAGACAGGAATAAGGGGATAAAGGAGGGATTTATTTGAAAGGCCTTCAGAGGTCACACTCTGGGCTCCAGAGGCTCCTGCCTCAGTGCATCCCAAAATGGACAATGACAGCTCCCGAGTTCTTCCCACTTTGATAGCAGCATCAATTCCCCAAGCAGAAGCCAGGCAAGGATGGAATTTGCCCAAGCTTGCCCCCCTGTCCCCAAGATGAAGGTTTGCAGTTGTTGGGCCCAGGAGGGTCTGGGTGTCCTTGGAGAGCGAGCTGGAGAGGCTTTGTTATGTCAGTGTGAGCATGAGAGAACAGCACTGAACGAGCTCCAGGGAACTGCAGAGTTACACTGGGCACTGCAGGGTTGGGAAAATATAAAAGTTAAAACCTAAGACATCAAGGGGAGGGCTTGGTGTCCCCACAGCCCTGGCAAGCCCCCAGCCCTTTCCCCGAAGGCGCCCTGTTGATACTCGTGGGTATCATGACACGCTTTCCCTGCCCCTGGATTGGGAAAGACGCCGACAGCATCATCCATGGGCACCTGAGGATGGGAGCCAGCCAGGCCAGCTCTGCTCCGCCAGCCCGGCTGGTTGGATCCCTTCCCACGGAGCTCTGCCCTGAGTCACCCTCCTGCCTTTCCCCAGCTGCAGGCACATCAGGCCCAGGCTGATGCGAGCACCCAGCTCTTCCAGCAGCCCGGCCTATCCAGGCCATCTCCCTGGAAGCGGAATGCCACCAGGCAGGGCTGGGAACGCTGCCTCCGGTTTCTCCATGCTCCGGCTGAGCTCCCCCGGGTTTCTCCCACACGTGGCGTGCCTCCTCTGGCTGTGACAGAGGGCTGAGTTTGCCCAGCGTGGGTGTCCCATCCCCTCACGCCTTCCTGGAATAAATAATCAACTGGGAGCTGGCTGGGGGAAGCCGGGAGCTCGTACAAATCCATAGAGACAAGCAAATCCAAGGGTGGCACAGCGGGGTGAGGAACGAGGGCTATTACTCTCCCAACCACACAAATTAAGGATTATAAATAAAAATAGAGAGAAGGGAATTTTTTAATTCTCTCCCTGAGAGAAGGGAATTTTTTAATAGCTTGAGGATTCATCTGGACACCCTGAGCTTACCGTGCCCTGAAATAATCCGTTGGGCTGTGTGTCATTCGCCCGGTTTATGACCTCTGGAAATTTGGACAAAAAAAACCGAATTCCATACTTGCACCACCTCACATAATTTGTATTTACAGAATTAAATACCAGGCTGGTGTTCTGTCCATCTCTGCCTAGAAGATTAGCAGTTATTCCACATTTTCAAGAAGCCATATTGCAAATAGTCAGTTCTGCTAATTGCCTTAATTATTCAACCCCTGATTTAAATGCAAGTTTTTCAGCATACTGCTGGCGACTTAATTAATTATAATTATGTACAGGTCACGTTTCAGATATATAATCTTTATAAATGATAGACAGATGAGTAAGGATAGGAATCCAGATCGCCAAACACAAGTTCAGCCCCCAATTAAAGAACCGTGCGCATCCCGAATTTAAATGCTGCATAATAATTATTTCTATAAATAATAGTATCTAGAGAAGGAGCTGATGACAGAACTGTATCCCAATAATTAGGAATGACTCCAACTTTGTTTACTATTCCCTAGAGATGCATGACTATTGATTTTGTTTTGAAATGACCAGTTCATCCAAACACCTCAGTGCGTGCTATCAAACATTCAAACTGTCTCTTCAGCCACCTGCTCTGCAGAATTAACACCATCTCTCAGAGAAGTCATTCCTGGGGTGGAAATAGTTTGTTGTGCCAATTAGGAAACCAAAATATCAGCCAACAACAAGACACATTCATTCTCAGAGTTCTCCTCTCAATTTTTGGTTCACCAAAAGCTGTTTCTGGAATGTTTTTAGCTCAAAAAAAAAAAAAAAAAGAAAAAAATAATTAAATATGCTGTGTTTTTAAGTGAAACATACAGCATGTAACTCACTAAGGTGCATTCAACAGATGTTAAAAAGATGTTGAGCTGATTCAGACATTTTGCTATTTTAATCCCATTTTTATAAGGAAATATGTGATCTTGCTATATCTCACATGATTGGCTGTTTTCCTGTAATAAATGTTGGTCCCTTAGCCAACTGCAGTCTCATTTGGCAGAAGACAGAAGGTCAGGAATTAACTATATTCCTACCTCTACTGAAAATGAGCGACTGGGTAGAGGAGAGGGACCTTGTCAGAGTCCTCATGGAAAGAGAAACATTGTGGAGCTTGAATTAACCAGGAATCCACCAGGGAGAGACACAGGAAAACAGGCTGCCAGCAACTATTGCTGGGCCTTAAACAAGTATCCCACAGAGAAAGAACAGGAGACATAATGGACATTCTCCAAATGGACATTTCTCTTCCCTTTGAACTGTTCCAATCTTCCCTCTGCCTCTCCCACCTTCAGCCCTCCCCTCAGAGCTGAGCTGAAAACGCTGCCACTGAAGTCACCTGCGTGGTTTGTCACTCCAACACCTTTTTCCCCAAGGCTTTACATCACATCAGCCACAGGCTCCCAGCCCTTACCAGGGACGTGACTCAGGAGCCTCAGTCCTTCCCACATTCCTGCTTTTGTACCCTCCCACCTGGCCCCACAGCCCCCACTGCACTCCTGGATGACTTTGCTGCTTCTTCCACCTGAAAAATGCCAAGCAGCCAGTGATCCGCTGGGTCTCTTGTGGGGAGCACAGAAAATGGGTTTCAACAGAGCAGTCAGACAGCAGCCTGGTGTTCAGTACTAATTAATTCTCTTCTCCTCTAAACCTTAGCTCAAAACCTGCCACTTACATGTTACCAAGTCCAAGCTATTCTTTCACTCCCCCGCCTTCTTTAAACTCCCTGGCAGGGCTTTGGAAAAAAGGAAAGGATTGCTTTCCATGTATAAAACCCGACCTAAGAGCCTCACAGAGTCCCCAGGAGCAAAAGCCAGCATGAAAATTGAGAGGCGGAGGACAAAAACAAACACAGGGCATAATTGGTAATTCGACCTTTGGAGCTTACAGGGAAGATTAGGGTTAAGAGCTTTACAAAGTTCGCTCTTGAATTCACTGTTTACAAAAGATGTCAGAAAGATAAGTGGGGAAGATTTATTTTTGGAAGCCCAGAGACAAAAGATGTGCAGGTCCCAAGTTCAACATTGCTAAGCCCACGCTTGAGATCATCACCTGCATGATGAGGATCCCAAGTATCACAGAGTAGGGAGAGTATAAATATCAGAGTATCAGAAAGCATTCAGTATAAATATATACAATTGCCCATCCATACTGAAATACCAGAAACATGGGAAATGGGTGGGATTTAGGACAGAGCACTGAAATCCAGTAGATTCTCACAGCATGGAGAAGTGTGTGGAAGGGACTCTTCCATTTTTCCCACTGGAATGTCACATGAGGTCCCCACATTACTTACAGACATGGAATATATATTTAAAAAA
>VZRF01002850.1:0-27172 GCA_013396875.1 Vireo altiloquus | reverse complement strand
AAAAAAAAAGAAAAAGAAGGCACTAATGATATTCCTGAAATAAGAGGTGTGATTCACTCTCTAGGGATGGATAGGTGCCCATTTTCCACGCCTGATCACTCATTCCTGGTAAGATCTGCCAAACCTAAGTATCGATAGCAGTGGCCATTTGCCAAACAGGCTCCCAAGTGAAACTGCCAGCTCACTAATTAATGGAATTGGAATAGCCTTCAGACAGTCATGGCTTTCAGTCATTATTTATCTCATTTGGGCAAAGGCTTTCTATCAGGACTTGTAGTGACAGCATAAGGGGAAATGGTCTCAAGATAAAGGAGATCAGAGCTGAATTAGATATTAGGGGAAAAAAATCTTAATTGTGAGGGTGGGGAGGCCCTGGCATGGGGTGCCCAGAGAAGTTCGAGACTCCCCATCCCTGGAAGTGTCCAAGGCCAGGTTGGACATTGGAGCACCCTGGGATAGTGGAAGGTGTCCCTGCCCATGGCAGAGGGAGTGGAACTGGATGACATTTAAAGTCCCTTCCAACCCAAACCATTCCATAATTCTCTACTTCTGTGATTCTAGGAATGTGTCCATTTGGCATCTCCTCGTGAAGCCTGGGAGTCACCCAGCCCCACCACTTGCAGGCTTTAGGAGTGGATTTCAGGCTGATCCTCACAACTGTGCTCTTCAGGCAACACTGAGGCAGCAACACAGGTCTCCCCTGCCACCTCACCAAACACCCCCACAGGAGAACTGGCTCAGGCAGAGCCCAAGGAGGGGTGAGCAACCACTGAAATGAGGTAAATACTACACTTCCCCACAGCAGCATGTCCTCCTGCCAGCAGGAGAACAAATGATGCTGCTCTCCCCTGACGTGCGTCTTAGAGGGCCTTATCTCATCTCTAATAACACACAAATTCTTATCTCAAGCCTGGTTAGATGTGAGCCCTGATCAAAGGTTCCTGTTAATAGCATTTATTTCTTGTGTGATTCTCTGGAAACAAATACAGTCGACCCCACGTTTCTGGCCTTTATCTCTGTGGGGGCACAAGCTCTGGTGTCTTTAATCTGCTCTGCTGCCTCTCAGTTCTGAGACGTGTAAGAACTTTATTTCCCTCAGATCAGGAGATCCTTCCCAGCTTTGCTTAAAATTGACCAAATGGTTCAGAAGTTGTTTGGGGGAAACAGGAAGCCAGGAGAAAAAAAAAGGCTGAGTGACTCCGTGACTCCCATTTCCTTCAGCTCAACCCAAGCAAAAACACATCCTTGCAGAGAAAGCAAGAATCCCTAGAACAATTACTTGGTAAACAAACTTTTTCTTCAGGGACGTGCTCCTTTCAAGGGAACACATGCAGAGGTGGGAGAAGCGAATATCCTAGAAAAACTAAATTCTTTTAGGTGTTTTCAGTGTGCTTGAGAACAGCCAAAGGAGTGGAGTGTGCTCATTCAAAATCCCTTCACCTCTTCCTCCATAACTAAACTCTCCACTGGAGCGTGTAACGACACAGGATACAGAGACCTAAGGAAAGTGAGGGAAGGTTTTAATGTCACAATATCAGATGCGGGAAGTCAATGTATTACTAAGGATTTATGGGACATTTTTATGTAATCCTCAAGCTTTTCTCTTTTTTTCTCTCTCTTTTTTTTTTTTTTTTTAAGCGGTAGGAAACGGCTACTACATAAATGCTGTGCTTTATGGGTTAGAGCCCAGCAAGTCCCATTCTGGAAGCATCATCTGTCCCTCTGTGCCAGGCACTGAGAGGCCTCTCGAGGGCTGTGTCCAGTTCTGGGTCCTGCAGGAGAGCCCTGGAGGGGCTGGAGTGTGTCCAGGGCAGGGAAGGGAGCTGGGAAAGGGGCTGGAGGAGCCCCAGGAGGGGCTGAGGGAGCTGGGAAAGGAGCTCAGGCTGGAGAAAAGGAGGCTCAGGGGGGACCTTGTGGCTCTGCACAACTCCCTGACAGGAGGGGGCAGCCGGGGGGGGTCAGGCTCTGCTGGCAGGGAACAGGGACAGGAGGAGAGGGAACAGCCTCAGGCTGGGCCAGGGGAGGCTCAGCTTGGACACCAGGAGCAATTTGTGCATGGAAAGGGAGCTCAGGCCTTGGCAAGAGCTGCCAGGGAGGTTTGCAGTGCCCATCCCTGGAGGGGTGCCAGGAAGGCCTGGATGTGGCACTCAGTGCTCTGGGCTGGGGACAAGGTGGGCATCGAGCACAGCTTGGCCTGGCTGGGCTGGGAGGCCTTTTCCAGCCTCAGGGATCCTGGGATTCACAACTCTGCCCCAAATGTGTTCAGGAGTTGCAGCAACAGCTCAACCAGCCTGAGGCAGGGCTGCAAACTGCAAAAATATTGGGAAGAGACAGAGGGTCCAAGTCCAGGGAATGGGCATTTAAAGATGATTGCCGACCATAAACCCTGGCACCCGCTGGGTGTGGGTTCCCAGAAATGCCAGGGTACTGGGAAAGCTCAGAAGGAATTTAAGGAAGGTGAGATCAAAATCCCTATCTTTTAAAATCTGTTCAGTTTCTTTCCTGCCTGGCCAAAGTGTGTGTTCCCCCGAGATAAGAGCTCCACACAACTCCAGTTTCTCCTGGGTTTACTCAAGAGCACTAAAAGTAATACAGGTTCTGCTTAAAGAAATCCAATGGGAATCCGCAGAGCTCACCTGAGCGGGACCTGAGAGTGTATTGCTTCCAAAGTTCAATTTCCAGAGTGAAAGCAGGAATGTGAGGGGCAATCACTTATCACATTGATAAAAAAGCAACTGAATTATTACCATAAAGCTCATAGTAAAAATCTATATTCTCATTTAAAGGTTTCTATATGAATCAGACACATTAAGAAAACCAGCTTGCACTGAGACAAAGGAAAGAGACTGCACTACAGGAAAGAAAGAAATAATGGTGGACAGCTTATTTCTCTCCTAATTAAAAGATTTCCAATGCTGGGAGAAGGATCAACAAAGTCCTGTGGCTGCTTATCTGCCCCAGGCCGGAGAGCAATCCACTTCACACCTGGGAGTGAGCAGTGACTCCTGAAATCTCGATGCTGTCAGCAGCACAGCTCAGCCATGGAAACACTCATCTCCTGTGAGGAGAAAAACACATGTGGCCCACAGAGGGGAATCTGTGCCAGTGGGGGAAACAGCTACATGGAGATCTGTGTGGACAGGAACTGCTTACAGCACTCCCTCCCTTTGCTTGATGTGTCCAGGGCTCCACCAAAACCCACTGTTTGTAAAAAAGACAATTCAAAGTAAAAACATGTTTTAAAAATACTAAAATTAAAAAAAAAAAAAAAAAAAAAAAAAAGAAAAAAAAAAAAGAGCAAAAAGAATAAAAGGGTTTGATCAATCACAGCTTGGTTTTACTTTGTTTGGGTGTTTTTTCAAAAATACAATTCACAAAGTTTTCTTTGAGACTGATTTTATTGTTCCTATGGGAGGAAAAAGCCTTAATGCCTAAGGTCCAGCA
Source organism: Vireo altiloquus (assembly GCA_013396875.1). Taxonomy (NCBI): domain Eukaryota; kingdom Metazoa; phylum Chordata; class Aves; order Passeriformes; family Vireonidae; genus Vireo; species Vireo altiloquus. Next base: position 23,728 of record VZRF01002850.1, on the reverse strand, counting down.
GATTCTCCTGGGCTAAGGAAATGATTTCCCCTTGTTTTATGCCAGCCTGGCACAGCCTGTCCCTCTTGGAAAGTGCCCAAGAGGTGGCACTTTGAGTCCTGTATGTCATCAAGCCCCCACTGAGTGCTTGCAGCATCTGAGCTTCACACAGGACCAGGTGGTCACAGTGGACAGGACAGGGACATGTGGCCACACGAGTGGCCACATCACATCCTGCAGGAATGTCTGTTCTGATGGGAACACGAGCAAGGCAAGGGGACCACAGTGCTCCAGGGTTTCTGCCAAAGGGGTGGAACAAGACTTATGGGTTGGCCCCAGCTGGACTCTGGTGTGGGATATCACACCTTGTAACCCAGCCCCGCCACCAAAAGTGAATTATTTCATGCTCCAAATACAGAATTTGCTTCCTAGGGTCCATCAACACAACTAAGTTAACTTCTGGCTCTGCTAATAATAGCCTGTGAAACCAGTATTGTCCCCAAGATCCTTGGTACACAGCATATGTCTTATGTTCTCCACAAATATTAAACATACCCCCGCCAATCCCTTCCATACTTCTCCCTCATTTGCTGTTGTGACAAAGATATTCTTTAATGAATGTTAATGACTCATCCCAAATGTTGTTTTTTTGAATTGTGATAAGCACTAGACGGGGTGACTAATGGGCTGTGTGCAACACCTAGACAACGTGAGCAATTCCTTGTTTGCTCAAACCGTATTAGATACTGATAACAGATACAGGCATTGCACCTGCTCCATTGTAAAAAAGGGAAAAGCAACCGGGACAGATACTGCTGCTCGTATTTGTACAAAGTGAATTTATCTTGTCGGTGTTCCAGAGAACGTATGTTGGGGCTGCTATAAAGCTCCCCGCTCTTGTAAAAATGACTAATTTGACACTATGCCCCTGGGGAAGCAAAAGCAAAAAGACAGCCAGCTTGGCTGGGATGGAACAGTGCTTCCCAGAGATGGCTGTGAATGAAACACAGGCAGCTTTCCAACTCCACCAATGTATGCACCAGTGGACACAACCATGTACGCATCCACTCACAGCTAAATCCGGCATCGCCTTTCCTTTTCCTGCTTCTGTGGGAGTAGGGTTGAATTCCTTGACAGAAAGGTCTGAACAGCCTTCCAGCAGAAGAGCTGGTCAATAAAATGGGATATAGCTCTTATGTATGGGTTATTCTGGTCAAGCTCACCCAATAGATGAATTTTTGCTCCAGACACTTTTTCAGGCTGAAATCCTCAACACAGAGTAGGGTGAACGCTTCTGACTACAATGGTCTACTCCTGAATTTTTGTTTAGGTCAGGAGAGAAGCCTTCAACTTCTCCCTCACTCTTAAAACTGGAAAACACATGCCCCAGCAGAACCACAGAATCATCTAGCTGGAAAAGACTTCCAAGGTAATTGACCCAGCCCGACTCTGTCACCCAGCCCAGAGCACTGAGTGCCATATTCAGGCCTTCCTTTAACACCTCCAGGGATGGGGCTCTACCACCTTCCTAGGAGCCCCTTCCAGAGTTTAACAGCCCTTCAGTGCAGAAATTCCTCCTGATGTCCAGTCTGACCCGCCCCTGGCACAGCTTGAGGCTCTTGTCCTGTCTCTTATTCCCTGGGAGCAGAGCCTGATTCCCCCCTGGCTGCCCCCTCCAGTCAGGCAGTTGTGGAGAGCAAGGAGTTCCCCCCTGAGCCTCCTTTTCTCCAGGCTAAACAACCCCAGCTCCCTGAGGTCCCAACACGTAGCACCTGCCCAGAATGAATTTCAAAATATTGTGTAAATAGAGAGATTCTTATTCACTGACCACAATGAGAGTCACTGCTGCGCTTTCTGTAAGGATGTGTGTATGCACTGAACATGCAGTAAGAGGGATCCACGGATGAAATCATGGCATTCACTTGCCAAAAGGAATCAAGTGATTAGAAATGACTCCGTGCTCACTTTCGGTGCCACGAGTTCTGCCACTACCCAGCGCTTGGCTTGCACAGCTCACTCCACAGACAAAAGTCAACGAGGTGAAAAAGAGAACTGGGAGTTTGCTCTGGGAGGTGAATACAGAATATCCTGAGTGGGAAGGGACCCACAAGGAATATCGAAGTCCAGCCTCTGGCCCTGCACAGGAAAACCTCAGGATTCCCTCCATATTCTNCCAGCCTCTGGCCCTGCACAGGAATCCCTCCATGTTCTTGAGAGCGTTGTCCAAAGGCTCCTGGAGCTCTGGCAGCCTCGGGGCCGTGCCCATTCCCTGGGGAGCCTGGGCAGTGCCCAGCACCCTCTGGGGGAAGAACCTTTCCCTGCTCTCCAGCCTGAGCCTGCCCTGGCCCAGCTCCAGCTGCTCCCTGGCTGCTGTCCCTGGCCCAGGAGCAGAGATCAGAGCTGCCCCTTGAGAGGAGCTGCAGCCCCTGGGGAGCTCTGACCCCACTGTCCTCTGCTCCAGCTGAACGAGAATGAATTCAGTTGAGAATAATAAAGAAGGTAAAGGAAAACATAAAATATGAACAAATTCTATGATGCCAAGCCTCGAGCCCTGACATACAGGAGAATATGTCAGCATGAAAGAAATAATCTTAAGTCATTGTTCCAAAAATATTCCCAGTGCTCACACGGACAGTTCCCACTTAGAGAAGCACAAGAGCAGCAGTGACAGAGCTCCAAGCCGTGAGCTCTCTCACTCTGGGCTGTGAACATCATTATCTACACACCTAGGGCTAAGGCAAAGTTTTTAAACAGCTGTCACACCTTGCCAAAGTGCCAGCACACAACTTGTACAGCCACAGAACAACAATGCCAAACTCCTCTATTTTTGGGTGAGGGGGGAAGAAGAAAAGAGGGGCCCATACCCAGCAAGATGAATTCCTGCCCTCACTGCACTCAAGGGCACATCAGAGTGATTAGTGAGCTGACCAGGAGAATCACAAGCTTGTGCACAAGCAAAGTAATTCTTAAATGAAACCAGCAGGGAATAAAAGAAAAAGCTCTGCTGTTAAAGGAAGCTCAAACATACTTTTTTGAACCCAGTCATCCAAAAGCAATTATTAAGCTCTGTTGTTTCTGAATACACTTGGCCTTAAAATATTAACATGTGCTTTTTGTTTTATGCCTCAGACTGCATGAAATGAATTAAAAACACCCAAAATGGTATGAGCAATCTCTCAGCTAGTTTAACAACTAATCTTCTGCTTTAGTATGAAAGGTAAAGGTTTAGGTTTTTCAATCATATGAGGCATCATCCTACAGTTCATGTGTTAGGCATCTCTCCTGTCCACTGGCAATATTATTTGAGGCATGCCTGCAACATTTTCACTTAACTAAAGAAATAAACCAGATGCTTAACCACTTCAAATTTTTATACTTTTTGCAGCTGGGAGTTTACCTGACTTCCTTCAGAGTTATGAAGGTGAAACACAGCACTTTACAGGCAAAATGTAGCAATTTCTGCTGCTCAAACTTTGACACAGTATTTTTTTTTCCTGGGCAGTAATTAACCGCGTTGGTTTGCATGTGCTCAGAATAATGACACACACACACACAAATAACTCACTGCACTTTGTGACTCACTGGGATGCCTTCGCAGAAATTATCTTGCTCACACTTTGTGCACCAAACACCGTGGGGAGAACTCTTCAGTGGGGACGGTCAGCGGAGGTTTATTTTAGCTGTGGACAATCTATGTCTGAGTGAAAAGCCATTTGATACCCCCCCTTTCCCCCCCAAACCTGTATAAATATTTTGTTTCAGTCGTGTTTGAATGGCAGAGTAAATGAGTTTCATCCTTTGTTTCAACCATAACAGCGCCTTGTTTGAAGTCGCTATTTCAAGCCGAGAGAGCTGGGCCTTTATTTTTCAAAGATGTTATTTCCTGAGACCCTTTACTCTGTGAACTTACAGCCGGCCACCACTGGAGCTTCATTGTTAATTGTCTTTTTAGGGGCACAAATATACAGCCTTTCCTTTCAAATTCAGGATGGTTCTGTTTATTTACGCTGCTGAATGCAAATGCTCTTTGGAGGAGGCATCCTTGGTGCTGCAGGGATGCCAGGAGCAGTGGGAGGAGGTGCAAGGTCGTACTGGACCCTGAGAGCCCCACCAGACACTCCTGGGTCTCCCAGGAAAAGGCTGCTCCAGCCCAGCCCTCCTTACAGCAGCTGGAGGAGGAGGAGGAGGAGGAAGAGGAGGAGGAGGAGGGACACGTGCACCCCAAACCTCCCCAGCCAGAGGAGCTGAGCCAACATGCAGATGAGGGTGCCACGCACACCGGTACAGCACGACAGGGATTTTCACTCCTGTGTGTGTCCTCTGCCTCTGTGGCGCAAGAGGAATTCTGGAGGAGTAAGTCACAGCTGCTCGGGAGCTGCAATGCAGCCCTGCCACATACCTGCCTCCTCACATTCCCCCTCCACACTTTAAACCTCGACATTTTTAGGATCTTATTCCCCCTCTTTGTTGTCCCCAGTGGGAATATGGTGGGTAGACAGTGGGTGAAGCCCTTCCCTGAGATGCCCTGACCATCAGCTGCTGCCCTTCTCTCCCTCCAGTGAGCTCAAGATTCAGCCCTGCAGCTGCTCAGATCAGAAATATGGGGCCAAATAATCCCCCTTGGACAAACATTCATTGCCAGGTACTTAGGTACTTCAAAAAAAATCTAACATGTTCTTTTGCTTTAATTCACTACAAGAAAGGAACTCTTCTACTTATTTCTGAGACACCATTGTAGAGAAAGACAGTTTAATAAAACCAGAAATAACTCCTTTGCATTCATTTTCAGCATGGGTCCTCATTCAAACAAAAAAATTATGATCAAGAAGGACTGAAAAAAAAGTCTGACTTATCTGGACTACCACAGAAAAGAGAACTTTGCAATGTTTCTTTCTTTATTCTTTCTCAGTTTTCTTTCCTTTTCCCTTTCTAGCCACTTCACTCTTGAGCACCACAGATAGTTTTCCCTCACTCCTACAATAAAAAAAAAAAAGGCAAAAATATCAGAAAAAAAACCCTCAAAAGTTTGCAGGTAGATGCTGATTCGATTATCCTTGAATTGATGCAAAACTCCCTCTTCTTTCTCTGGCTCACAGTGAGCCAACACACGCAGGAATTAAAACACTGAAAACTGTGAGGAGGATGAACAATTCCTAAAATAGAACCAAACACACAGGTACATTACAAGAACCAAACCAATTTTTCCTTTGACTCTCTAAGTTAACGATGTGACATTTTGAAAACGAGTCGTGCAGAGGGATCATGGAATTAAAGAGGAACTTGGGCTGGAGGGGAAAGTTGCAGGTCTCTGCTCTGACCTTTGCTGGGCTCGCTCTGGGCTTTGGCCACTCCACATCAGAGACTCCCCCAGACGAAGCTTTCACTCACACCAGGAACATTCATTCCCAAATATCGAATTGGCATTTTCCCTGCCGCCACTGCGCACCTCTGGAGGAGTCTGGCTCTCCCATTGCTCCAACCTCCCATTAAGGAGTTGAAATTAGCAATGAGATTCCCCATTAGCCTGCTTTTCTCCAAACTAATGAAACCCAGCTCCCCCAGCCCCTCCTCGTACATCATCCAGCCCACTAAGCACAAACCACTTCTAATGAAGCAGTATTTCTATACTAACAATAAGTAGAATTTAATGAACTTAAATATTCTTACATAAGAAGAACTGCTCTAAAAATAAGACCTTTCAGTGGAGCAAAATATGGCCAGGTTAATAATTTTGCTCTGGGTCCCAGAATGTTAATTTAGCAAGAAATAAATAACTCCCAGCCTTTCATCTTATCTTTCTGACAGATGTTTCCCCTATAAAAAGGGTGTCATAATTGTTTTTGTCAGTGTTATAATTAAAATTGCCATGCAGCTGACATACAGTTTTTAATGGTTTCCCCTAGGATTATAACAGATGTTGCCTTATTAGATCAGGGCTCTCCTGGAGGAAGAAATGTCATTGGCATAATCAAGACACTTCTTTAAGCCTCTCCAAGTAGACTGTCACAATTTTCCCAGTGACATTTGACCCTAAGGGATGAAATATATCCCGCTTTTCCAAGGAGAAAGTTTTCTGAGGAGTTAGAAAGAAATACTAAAAAAAACCATCCAGTTTTTGCTACAGCCAGAAATAGCTGGAAAATATGGGAGGGAGCCCTAACAACTGCAGCAGCAAGGCCAGAGAAACTGTGGCTTTTTAATGGCAAAAATATTCACAGGCAAAGGTAGAGGATCAGCTGAAAACTGGTGGGGAGCTGAGAAGTAGCAGTTAGTGGGCTCCTATTATAAGAAAAGTTATAACCATATGACACAAGTGTTAATTTGAAATGAGAGTCAGTTTAAATAAAGCAAGGTGTAACAGCAAGCTTCAAGAACAGCTCAGCAAGTGCAATTTGGATCCCTGGTGTTCACTGAAAATCCAGGGAAGTCAAGAAGGAAGCAAGAAGAAAGGGTGGCTCCAATGCTCAGCCTGGCTGGGCAGCTGGGAAGGGCACATGGATCCCTTGTTTGAATGAACATGAAGTGTTTAATATCATTATAAATCATTTGTAGGGGATTTGGCAAGAGAATCAGGAATGTTAGGTGGCTCCAGCCTAAGAAAAGCCACCCAGGCCCCTGCCTGCCCATTCCCCAAGTCTCTCAAAGGATTCACTTGGACAAAATAAATTCAGCAGAAAGCAACTTTATATTTTGGTGTCACTGAGCTCCTTGCGACTTTCCAAGGGCCACCAAATCTTTTCCCAAGGTGTGAGGAACGCCAACTCTGTTTCACAGGCTGCGGCGTCAGGATCTGCGATTCGCAGGCTGCAGCTTTTCCACGTCGCATCCCGTTTATATTAAGAACTCCCCAAAATAATTGCGGAAGGTGCGACATGACATAATCGCTGAAGTTGCACAGCACCAAGTGTCGCAGTTTACTTATGAAAATCGCGGAATTGGGTTGGAAAAAGATCTCTGAGGAACATCGAGCCCAACTTTTGACAGACCACCAAACCACGGCATTGAGTGCCAGGTCCCGTTGTTGCCTTGAACCCCTCCAGGGATGGTGACTACACCAACTCCCTGGGCAGTCCTAATGGCTAATAAGCCTTTCTGTGAAGAAATTCTTCCTGACAGGCTATGCTGCCCAAACAGACTATGCGCATTTGGAATTTTAGGGGTTAATTCTCCTAATCTCATCCATCTCGACGACAAGGCATTAATTAAAAAAAAAAAAGCATGGAAAACGTCCGGCATGAATTATCTCACGCATAACCGGGGTGGGGGGAGGGGGGGGAATAAAAAAATACCATCCATCTCTGGGAAGGACATAAAACTGCTTTTTCCACCCCGAGCCGCGCTCGGCATCCTCGGCGCTGGCGGAGCTGGGGCCGAGCGCGGCTGTGCCGGTACCAGCGACGACAACAAGCGGAGGGGCCGGGCTTGAAGGAGGCGGGTCCCGCCGCCTCCCCCCGCCCGCTGAAGAGCGCCTGCGAGGGCGGGCGAGCGGCACAGCGCGGAGCGGAGCCGAGCGGAGCCGAGCGGAACCAGCGCGGAACCAGCGCGGAACCAGCGCAGCACCAGCGCAGCCCCGCGGGCCGCCCGCACCGAGCCCCGGCCGGCAGCGCCCACACACCGCGGGCACCCGCCTTCCTTCCCTGCCGCATCCCGCCCCTTCTGTCCCCCTCCTCCTTTTCGCCGGGACTCTCTCCGCCGGGATCAGCGCTGTTGTTGTTGGCCGGCGCGGCCGCATCGAGGATATTTTGGCTGGCGGAGAGGCAGCGGCGCCTGGTTCCCCTGGACGCCGCGTGTGGGGCCGGGGCCGCCGCCGGGGAGGGACCGAGGAGCGCCGGCAGCGGGGGCCAGGTGAGGCGGGGGCGGCGGCGAGGGAGGGAGGCCGAGAGGGGGGAGAAAAGGAGAAAAGGGAGCGGCTCATCGGTGCTCCGGGACCCCTCCACGCTGATGCTTCGGGACCCTTCCTCACCAATGCGCCCCGGAGCCCTCCGCGCTGATCCACCCGGACCCATTCGCCCCGAGGATTCTCCGCGGGGATGCCGAGCACAGTCCCCAGACCCCCTGCTCAGCCTCCCCCCGGGGGTGATGAGGGTTTGAGGGAAGTGGCCTGAGGCTAAGTCTCTCAAAGATAGCCTGGCGAGGCGGCAGCGCGCCCCGGCAGGAAGGGGTTAATGGGCAGCGCGCTCTGGATTTGGTTAGGACTTTAAAGGGACTTAAAAAAAAAAAAAATGTTGGGCTGTGTGATCTCCCCACCGAAGTTTTTTTTATGTGGGCGAAGCGTGTGTCATGTGTGTGAGGAGGCAGGCAGGCTCCGGCTATCTCCCGGGGCACGCCGTTCTCTCCTACCCTCTTCCTACGGAGGCTGTTTTTTCTCTGAAAAAAATTGCCATAGAGAAAAAAAACCCCAACAATCAGGCACGATGTCCCCCTTCCCGCTCTCCCCACCTTAAAGAAAAAACAAACAAACAAGGGAAAATAGCGCTGGAGGTATGTCAGATACGTCGGGGACCCAGCGCGCTTCAGTTCTCCGTGCGGATGCTGCCCAGCTGCGTCCAGCTGTGCGCAGGCACCTGGCTGTTGCTGAAAAGAAGGCGATCAGAATTCAGGAGTATTAGTTAATAAGTGCCTGATCCTGTTGACCCTGTTCTGGTTCACCCACTCAGCTATGCGGGGGTGTTGAGGAAGGTGTCCTGCCAGTTAAACCAATTATAGCTGGCAAGTCGCAGTCATCAGCATTAGTGGAGGAGTCGGAGGTGAGGCCCAGTCCGCACCATGTTGGGCCGTAGTGGCTTTTCTGAACTTAAAACAGCAGCTTTCTAAGTCCAGCAGAAAGCCAGGTTTAACCCTCTGTGCCGCGGAAATCCACGTTGCCTTTCCAGCTCTGTTTGTCTTGTCATATCTCTCTATGGGTTTTGAATCTCAGGGCTGGAAATTTGTGCTGCAGATGGGGGAGAAAGCTGATGTGGGATGAGCAAAGGATATAGAAATTCCTCTGCTTGATTTACTTGGTTGGAGGAAGAAAGCTGGAGTGTTGCAGAACATGCTGAGGATCTCCACGTGTTATTCAGCCAGAGCTCAGTGTCTCGTTTTCCCAAAGCTTTCCTTCCAGGCAAGGCCAGGGAACAAACCCAGCGTGGAGAAACAGGGGCTTGGGTTAATGAGCAATGCCGTGTAATCAACATTTGGTATAAACCTTTTGTCTCAGGGCCCTAAACATCCCTAAAGAAACAAAAAAAATAAAACCCAGGAAGGAGGGGACCCCAGCCCTTTTAGTGGACGGGGAAGTGCCTAACAGGATTTGTGGAGAGGTCAGAATTGCACACAAGTGCCAGGAATCTTATTTGTACTCCTAACCAGGGATCAGACCTAAACTCACAGAATATACATGTAAGATTTTCAAAATACTCAAATCCTTTAGCCAGTTACCCCTGGACACCAGAAGCAAAACAAAGGGTGTTGGAAATTGCCATATACTTTTTTAAAAGCCCAGCCAAATGCAAGGATAAATAGTTGTTTAAACTGTGGCAAATTTAATGAACAGATTAGGATGCTTGCTGAGTGAGACTCACGCTGTGTGAAATTCTTTGCTGCTCAATGAGATGTGTAATTTAGATCAAATATTTGTACGTGCTGTTTGAGGTAAAAAACATCATTCAGCAGATTGCACTTTTTGACTAACATTAATGAATATTCTTTTCAGAGTCAGTTGATTTATTTTATTTCAATTATAAGGCCCAGTGAAGTTGAAATAGGCCTTTCAAGTTAAGGACTTTTGCTATTTTTTTTTTTAATTTTATTTTTAAGTTTTCAGCTGTTTAAGAGGATGGAAAGGTTCCTTGTCTTTGGCTCTTGGATGTTTTTATTTTCCTCTCTGTTTATAATGGATGTGTTGCCATTTTTAACAAGTTGGGCTTTTTTTGTTAGATCCTAGTTTACGGTTTTTTATGAATGTTAATTTTTTTTTTTTTCTTTTTACTTGTGTTAACATAGTGAGTGATAGATTTGGCTATTTGGAAAAGTGATCATGGCTTTGTGGAAATCTTGATAGTGTCCTCTGTGGCTATTTAAGTACAAGTACATGTTTTCAGGCAGTTGCTGTGGAGCAAGATAATTTAGCCCAGTGCTGTGAAAAAAGGGAAGGAAAATTAAGAGTGTAGCTCGATAAGGTATCAGTCGCTGACACCTGAATTGCAGCATCACGATAAACCTGAACAATGGCCATAAAACTGGCTTTATTCCTTATGTTTGGTCTTTCCCATAGGTCAGTCAGAGGATGTGAATCTTATCACTCTTTTCCTTAAATGATACATTGGAGAAAAGTTACACAGGCCTCACACAACTCTGTTCCTGGTAGTAAAGGCAATATAATAAAGCTTTGACTTCAATGGCATGAACATACTGATAGTGGTCCCATTATCAGCCCTTTAAAGAGGGTATTTTACTGCATAAACCCCTTTTCAGGTAAAACTTAGGCCCTCTAAAGCTTTATAAATATGTTAATCCTGCGTTTAGAAAATGTGCAAGATAACATGGCTTTGGAGTAAAGTGGTAAAGGCAGGAGGTTGGGGATGCTGGGAATTGGCTTCACTGATTATTCATGAAAGGGTGAATGCAGGAGGTGAAGGTGTATCATGGTGTCACTCTGTCACTCCTCTTCCTCTGAAAGCCAGGGTCTGAAGGGAATCATGGCCTGTGAGAGGGAGTAGAATAAACAAAAACAACACAAAACTGATTATCTAAGACAAGCTGGAAAATATCCCAAAGAGACAGGTACTCGGCGGGCAAGGGAATTCCTGTGGGCTTCTCAGGCAAACACAAATTTTGTGAAAGCTCTTCCAGTTGAAAAACAAGATGAGAGCTGCCCTGTGTGGTTGGGATGTTGGCAGTGAGAAGGAAGAGCTTTCCCTGTATCTTGTTCCCAGAGCTGCTCCACACTCTGTGCTGGAGCAGTCGGATACATCTGTTGACATCTGCTTCCTCCTTCTTTGGCAGTGCTTTTAATGTGGCCCCTCTTGTTTTTCAGATGAGTGACTTTGGGATCAGGAACATGGATCAAGTAGCTCCCGTGTCGAACATGTACAGAGGAATGCTCAAGGTGAGTACCACAGCTGGGGCATCTCCCAGCCAGTGCTTTTGTTGTGTTGCTACAGTGCTAGGACAGGAATTGGATGCTCCAAGTGATCACGGGTTTAATTGCTCCTCTGTAATCTTCTGCCAAGAGTATTCCCACTGAGTTCCACAGAGATGTGAAAAGCAGAACTGAAATAGGAAAGGTGTAAACCTTGCACCCTTAACCCTCTCCCCCAGCAAGACTCCCTCTCTGCATTCCCTAAATCCTAAGAATTTCAAAGAGGTAGACAAGAACTGAGCTCAAATTCGCTGGTGTTGGTGGAACTTCTGCCAAAATAAAGGTTAAGGGATGAGCAACAGGGGTGGGTTTTTGTCTTTAACTTGAGGAGACTGGCAGAGGCCTGTTCTGATAGGACTGGTCAGATCTGGTACCTTCCTGAACATTACTTGGAATAAAAGTAGGTTATTCACTTACTACTTACAGTTGTTATTAATGGAAGTCCAATACATTTTAAAAAGTCCAAAAATTACTACATTTATTTTATCTTTAGATAGACTCTGTCTGTTACCTTGTTTGGAAAGGAATTTACCAACTGAAGTCAGCAGACTATAAAGGCTCAGTCTTAAATGGCTTCCCCCTTCCCCATTCATGCAAGTTGCTTTTTTTAATCCCAGTATCAATTTTTTACACAGCATTGATTAATGTAAACCAAGTAAAGGTTAGGGAGACCCTTTCTGCTCTCATTAGCTTTGAGGAGTGGCCATGGTTTTAAGAATCACTGAGGCTCTGGGATGCTGACTGCTCTGATGCTTTATGTCCCCTCTTATCTTTCTTTCTCCTCACAAAAAAATCCAAGAGATCCCCCAATTTAACATCTGTGTGTTCTTAATGCAGTGGTTGCTCTAAGCAGTTACTCAGTGTTCAGTTGTCGTAGAATTAAGTCAGAGACTTGTATTCTGCTATGCTGTGGTTGTTCACGTTCCATTTTATTTCTTTCTGCAATAATTATGTGCATTGAAAAGCCAAATGAAGTAGTTGTGTAGCTGATAGGACAAGCAGAACTCATTCTGCATTGTGTTTTTCCTCTTTTACTACTATTGAATCAAGAACGTGCTTACACATTAATTTTCTTCCTTTTGAAATATGAAACTAGCACGGTATTTTACTCATTCACATGCCACAGCATTTTTTCCAGTGACTCAGGATAAGGGTCAGCTATTTACACAAAATGCAGGAGTTTCCAGATTGTGTTGAAAGAACTTGCCCTTTCTTTTAGGTGCTAGCAATGAGTCAGAGCTTTTATCTAGTAATGTAAAAAGAATCTTTTACCAGCAGATTTGGCAGCTGTTATTAACTTGTTTTATTCAGAGATGAGCCTTTCCAGGGGCTGGCTTTGACTTGAGTTGGGGAGTACCTGAACTAGAGGTCCACAGTTTGTCCCTGCTGGCCAGGAGATTTCTGAACCTATTAAATGAGGCATGTTACTGTTTGTGGTGACATGAAAAATTAGGGAATGTGAGGAATATTAATCCTAATTTGCTGCTCCAGGAATATAGTTTAGGTTGCTTTTGCTTTGCATGTGAGTGGTGCCTTGAAAAATCCTTGCCTTGTCCTCGCTAAATCCACTCCTTTGGCACAAACTGGCAAATCAGTGTTTGCCCAAACCAAATAAACATTTGCAAGTTGCCTTTGTCTCCAGCTCCCTGAAGGGCAGGAGCAGCCAGGAGCCAGCCACAGCTTTCCAGAGCGATGTTCTATCCTCAGGTGCCCTTAAAAAAAATCTCAGTGGCAACTTGTATCCATCTTTGCCTCAAGATATTGCAGATATGGTTTCCCTGTGACTAACAGGCACGTTTCAAAAGTTGGTTTTGAAGTTATTTCACATTCTTTCTGCTCCCGAAAAAATAAAATGGTGGGGGGAATGTAGTAGATTCATACCAGTATTTCTGGCATACACAATTGGCACAAGTCAAGTTTGAAAGGAGTTAGGTTTTCAAAATATAACAATATTTCTTGAGTGTTGTCAGTATATCAGTAGAATCCACTTTTATCTGGAACATTTTTATCAGTTTTGTTTATCCTTTTCTGCAAAATGAAAGTAGAAGTGTTTCACTGAGCATCTGAGCACTTGAAAGACTTCAAAATGTGCTTGCTGGCAAATCCACTAAAGCAGAAGTGTAAAAGTTGCTGCAACATCCTTCCTCAAGTCCTGTAAAGCTGATATAGCTTCAAGTGATGTGGTTCAGATGAGTTTTATCCTTCAGAAAAAAAAAAAAGCTTCATAAATCCACTGCAGGTTTTGCACTGGCAGTTTTCCCATAATTTACTGATCTGCCATCAAATACTCATCAAGTGGATGATCAGTTTAAAGGGTTAAGGAAATGAGGTTTTCTTTAAAATGTACCTGGAAATAAATACGTATTTATACACACGTGTATTGTCTATTGTTAAAAGCCTCAATTACAGGAAAAACTAAGAATATCCTTATTTGGCTTTACTGTGAGCTGCAGAACATCCCCCACCTCGCCCTTATCGCTGGGTTTATTCACGTAGCAGAAGCTGTGCCCTCGTTGTGGTTATGTGTCAAAGCTGATTTAAGATAGTGGTTGTGCATGATCTCCAGATCTAGGAAACCAAACCCAGACACTTCCTAGCAATGGAGTTCTCAGTTCTCCAGCAGAATGCTCACGTTGTTCTGTGTTTGTTCTGTTGCTTTGCAGCGTCAGCCGGCGTTTGACACCTTTGACAGCTCCAACTCACTTTTTGCTGGATATTTTTTCTCACTCAATGAAGACCAAACGCTTCAGGAAGTGCCAACAGGATTTGACTCCACTTCTTATGGTAACTCTTCACTTTGCTCCTCAGTCCAGTAGGCAGATCAGAAATTGGTGGGGTCTAACTAACCTTTCCTTGGGTGTGCTTTTACAAGTGCAACGTGGATTTCCCTAAAAAGAAGTGGTTTAATGCATAGACTTCTGTAGACTCACATTCATGTTAGTTTCTTTGTGGATAGTTGTTGTTTCCTGTACTGAAAAGAAATAGGAAATGGGATGCAGTAGCAGCCTAATAGACTGATTTTTTTTCATGGAAGAAGCTTTAGTAAGCGTTAAAGCAGAGTTAAGAGTTTGAAAATCTTTCAAGAAAGAGTTTTGTGTATTTAAATTTGCAACATCTTGACCATAAGTAAAGTGCAGATATTCTGCAAGCTCCTTTTTTGATTCTCTGGTGTTAAATCAAAGTATGTTTTACTCCATACCTTAAAAAACAGGGTGGGGATGTTTAAAGATTTTTTAGATTTTGTGTGTGTGTAGGACAGCACCCCACTGAGAGTTCCATACAAATCCTTGCCTAAAATCGCTGACAAAACATAGATATTTTACCTGATGCTACTTTTATTTCCCCTTGGGGAAAGGAAAAAACCTCCAGCCCTCAAACCCAGAAAACCACAGGTCCTTTGTTCTAATGTGATTCTAATCAGTCACCTGCTCTGGTCAGCAAAGCAAGTCCTTGCAGATATTAGGAAGGGTGTGGTAAAAACAGAAGTGAAGCACAAGTGGAGCCTGTAGATAGTCTGGGAGAGCAAGAAGAGCTGCACAGCTCTGAACTGATTTGGAATCTGCCAAGAGCAACTGGGACAGTGGGAGGTGTCCCTGCCATGGCAGGGGTGCCACTGGATGGGCTTTAAGGTCCCTTCCAGCCCAAATCATTCTGTGACATCATTCTGTGATAAAATGTGGCATCTTCTGGTGAAAACTGACCAATAAGGAAAACGGAGTGGGAGCCAAATTTATCCTTAAAATAGAATCTGCTTGTAAATTTGAAAGTGATTGAAGTAGATTAGTGGTTTATACTGACGTGCAATGGTGCCAGCTTTGTGGTTTGATGCATTATTCACCCCCAGCTTGTTACCAGTCACACTTGTTTGGTCCAGATGATGGAATAATCCATTGCACCATGTCCTTGGGTGATGAGATATGATAAGGTCTGAAATGCAGTGTTAAACAGTGCAAGCTGGCTCTTCACAACCTTGCTGTCAGTTACGTAGCTCTCAGATTAAATAAAGATTGTCTGGAGTTGCAAAGAAGTCTGGGGGCAAATTATAGGTGGTAAAATAGGAATAAGCAGTCTCCTTTCCCTTAAAAAAAAAGCCAAAACAACCCAGTAATGGTAAAGTTTCCCTGCCACAAAGGCACTTTACATAACTACTGAGAGTAAATAAGATCTATGCATGGAAAGCTGCAAAGCTCTAATTAGTGATGCAATCTTATCAAAGGAATAGCACAGAGATTTTTAGAGCATGGTGATCTCTGATTTTAAAACACTAACTTTCTACTTTCTAGCATTTTTTAAATTTTTTTTTCTTTTCTCTTAGCTCTTCAAATAGCAAAAACCAGTCACTCCTTTCAGTGCCCTGAAGTTAATGTGTCTTCTTCCTCCCCTCCACCCCTTTTCTTTTCTTGCAGAGTCCAACAACTGTGAATTGCCTCTGTTAACCCCGTGCAGCAAGGCTGTGATGAGTCAGGCCCTGAAAGATACTTTCAGTGGTTTCACAAAGGAACAGTGTCGGCTGGGTATCCCAAATAGTAAGTGTTTGCTATTTATAAGCTCTTTTTTCTTTTTTTTTTTTTTTTTTTTTTAAAATGCTAANAATGCTAAGGAGGAGGCTGAATAGCGGCTCTTTGAAAAGGAAAGAATGATGTCAGTAGGAAATACAAGAATGGATCCTATGTGAATCTGGCACAGCTTGCCTTGGAAAGGCCAGACTTGATGGTGTTAAAAATGGGTGCATGGAGAGCTCATGCTTTGGCAGCATGAGAGAGAATCAAGCAAGCTGAGGACATCTCTGGTTGCAAGTGAATGCAGAAAGAAAAGAGAGGATTGGGTTGTTGGGTTGTTTTTTTTTTTAAATGCAAGAATACATTCATTCTGAATTCATTCAGAACTAAATAACAATGCTAAACAATTTTTTTTTTTAATTCACTGCTTTCTAAGGAAGGTTATTTGACAAGGGCCAGGAGTTACCTTACCTCTAAATGTTGGATCCTTCCTGTCTTGCAGATCCCTGGCTGTGGACTGAACAGCAAGTTTGCCAGTGGCTTTCGTGGGCTACCAATGAGTTCAGCTTGGCAAATGTGAACTTCCATCAGTTTCTTATGAGTGGCCAAGACTTGTGCAACCTGGGCAAGGAGCGTTTCCTGGAACTGGCACCTGACTATGTGGGTGATATTCTGTGGGAACACCTGGAGCAGATGATAAAAGGTAGTTAGAGGGCCAGAAAGAGCTTTTGGTTTAGGGCTCTCCTAACAGTAACAGAAATGGGACTCGATTTCAACACTGGTTTCACTATGAAGGGCTTTTATTGCCCTTCAAGATGAAAGCTTGAAATGAACTTTAAAACTTGGTTAATAAAAGAGTTATCAGCACTATCAGAACATCCTTGGTATGCAAAGCACAGATGCAGATAGCTGCAGATATTCTGTGTGCAGGCTGAGGACATTTGTGGGCACATTTTAT
Source organism: Vireo altiloquus (assembly GCA_013396875.1). Taxonomy (NCBI): domain Eukaryota; kingdom Metazoa; phylum Chordata; class Aves; order Passeriformes; family Vireonidae; genus Vireo; species Vireo altiloquus. The sequence continues at coordinate 7,170 of VZRF01002850.1, read as the reverse complement.
GTGGGAAAATCACTGGAATAAATGAGATTGGACTACAACTACAGTAAATAGCCCATAAATAAAACAGTTAACCCCATAAATACAAAGTTAACCAACAACTGGACCTTAAAGCACACTGCAGTTATTGTTGGTTTTAAGTTTTGTGTTAAAATTCTATCGGTGTGATGGTTTTAAAGCCTGTTGGAAGTTGGTTGGATTTTTTTGGTGTGATTTCTCTCAAGTGAGAGAATGCAATACAAATACAGTGTGATACTAAAATTCTTATGAATGGTGACCCCACAATGCTCCCGAGGGTCAGAAGCTTTCCATGGCACACAGATCAGATCTTTAAAACTATAAACCCAAATTTTCTCTTTTTCTCCTCTCCCCAGACAGCCAAGAGAAAACACAGGATCAATATGTGGAGAACTCTCACCTCACCTCAGTTCCTCACTGGGTCAATAATAATTCCTTAAGTAAGTATTTTTAAAAATTCATATTTTGCGTCTTTCACTTTATTCTAAGCATGTCACAGATTCCAGGGTGAAAACAAAAAGCACCAGAATAGTTACTGTGCTTGAGGAGAGCATTTGACTTCAGCTGCTCCAGCCTTCTTTCCTTCTATTGTTCAATTGTCATCTAATTTATATCGGAAATCTTTTGAAGAGCAAAGGCTTTGAGAAAATTAAATTTCCTCTTGCTATGCCAAACCTACTTCTGTGGAGCAGAATGACCACTCCCATCTCTAGCAAACTTAGTCAGTAACTGAGGAGCAGCAAGAGTTATGTTTAGACCTTTTTAAAGGCTCTGGAGGTGTGCTAGAGCTGTTGGAAGTGTGTGGGATGCAGTGCTGGCTCCCTCGGATTGTTTGATTGATGTTGTGTTTTATTCTGCCACAGTCAGGCTTCAGCTCAGCCTGATTACACTTAATGATGAGAGCCTTGCTCAAAACCACTTAAACTTCCCCATTTTTTTCTGTAGTTTCCTTGAAGAACGAACAATGGGCATTTGTGGCTGGCAAGTTGCAGAGGGGGATTTACAGAATCTGATTTGGTGTATTTAGTGTATTAGTTTGTTTAAAGGCCTCCAGGGAAAAATCATCTAATTCTTTCGTTTCTTTTTTCAGCTGTTAACGTAGATCAGAATTCCTATGGAATGCAAATGCCTGGATACCCTAAACCCCTCAGTTATCCCAAACCCAGTCTCCTGACTGACATCTGTCAGACTTCCACAGCACCGAATCTCCTCAACCCAGAACAAGAGTTCCCATTGTTCCCTAAAACCCAAGCAGATGCTGTTGGTGTGAACTACTGTGCAGTAAATCAAGATTTCCCAAGGAGTAATCTCAATTTGCTGATGGATAACTCTGGTGAGTCATTATCTGCGTGATAAACACAGGGCCAAGGCCATAGTCTGAACCTCTCTTGCTCCTTTGCATGATTTGTATGGACAGGCTGGATTGAGGGGAAGGAAAAAAAAAAGTAACAACCCACTAAACACTTTCTGTTTTATTTATTTTGTTGTTGTTTTTTGGTAAAGGCAAGCTGAGAGAACATGAATCCAGTGACAGCGGTGCCGAGAGCTACGAGAGCTCGGATTCCATGCTGCAGTCCTGGAACAGCCAATCTTCCCTGGTGGATTTGCAGCGTGTGCCATCCTACGAGAGCTTTGAGGATGACTGCAGCCAGTCCCTGTGTCTGAGCAAACCTACCATGTCCTTCAAAGACTACATTCAGGAACGGAGTGATCCTGTGGAGCAAGGGAAACCAGTTATACCAGCAGCCATCCTGGCTGGCTTTACTGGTGAGTAGTGAGGCAGAACGGTCACTCCTTTTGTTTAGGTGACATCAGTATTCCCTGTAAGTGTGTGCCACAGGGGTAGAGACCACTAATCACAAATAATTTGAATTTTATGTGTTACTGAACGAAGCCTCGTGGATTATGCACCCAAAGCAAGAACAGGCAGGCATGTCAGATCGAGTAAAACTCAAATGCACTTTTTGATCTGTTTGAAAAAGAGGGGAGCTTGGACGAAATCTCCCAGATTTGGAAATTCCCACAAGTGTTGTGAAGGCCTGTTAAAGCCTTGTTGCTGTAGTCCTTGCTGAAATTGTTTTTTTCCTGTAGAACGTTTGCCAAGCCAAGGACTTCAGGACAAGCCCTGGAGCTGGAAGTGCAGCTGTTGGGAGGTGGGAGTGAGGGTTAAAGAGGATCCATGTAAAGGGAAAGCCATAATTTACTTCAAATCCCTTGTTTCCATTAAAAACCCAACTTCATTTTTACATAGGTGGGAGCAGATTTGTGCCATGGAGTAAAACCCTGGGTTTCTTTCTGATCTCTAAAAAAGATAAATCATATTAATTATGAGGTGTGTGATTGGAGTCCAGTCACGTACGTTGGTTGTGGCTAGAGCTGGCAGAGGTATTAATTTGTGGTTTTTCTGTGTCTCCTCTTTCCCAACAGGCAGTGGACCTATCCAGCTGTGGCAATTCCTTCTGGAGTTACTGACTGACAAGTCCTGTCAGTCATTCATTAGCTGGACAGGAGATGGATGGGAATTCAAACTTGCTGACCCAGATGAGGTATGTGGCTCACTGGGGTGAAAACGAAGATTTGGGGTCTGATCTGACATCTCTGGGCCCAGTCCCGCATATAGATGGGTGTTCAGCTGCACATCAAATAGGGTAGAGCTGCTTTTGAGGTATTTTGGGAACTTCAGTCACTAAAAATAAATAGAATGCCTTGTCATTCTCTGATGCTGTTTCCAGTAGGAAAATTACTGTATTAAGAAATGGGATAAAAAAGTCCAGTGGAACTTTTTTATTTAAAAAAAAAACAAAAGAGGGGAGAGAAATCAGGAACTCCAAGGAACTTCATAGCATTGAACTTCCAGTAAAGAGTTGTCCCCTGCTGCCTAATAGCAAATCAGTGGTAGAACAGTGTTTTTTTTGGGAGAGCAGATTGTGCCAGAGCTCTAGGAGTGTTGGTACAATGTTCTCAGGCACAGGATGGGGTTGTTGGGGTTGTCCTGTGCAGGCCAAGGAGCTGGACTTTGATGATCCTTGCAGGGATCTTCCCAGCTCAGGATATTCTGTGATTCTTGGGGTTGTCCTCTGCAGAGCCAGGAGTTGGACTGGGTGGAGTCACTGTCCTGGAAGGTGTTTAAGAAAAGAATGGATGTGGCCCTCAGTGCCGTGGTCTGGTTGACAGGGTGGTGTTGGGTCATATGCTGGGCTCGATCTTTTCCAATCTGGTTGATTCTGTGATCCTTGTGGGTGCCTTCCAGCTCAGGATATTCTGTGTTTCTTGGGGTTGTGCAGTGCAGGGCTAGGAATTAGACTTAGATCCCTGTGAGACACTGCCAGCTTGGGGTATTCTGTGATTTCTCCTTAAACTCCATAAACTCGACCTCCTTAAGGCATGTTTTGGCCCATCCCCTACAAACTGGCATCCTTTGCTGTCAGTTGCTTTCTCCTGAAGCTGCTGTTGAGGTCTCTTGGGGGATCAGTCACCAGCTCTTCCCTTGTGAAGGGGACCTTGTCCCTTCCTCTTGTGAGGCTGGGACATCCAAAGCAAATAAAACACTCTGAACCGGGGGAAAGTGGCCGAAATAAAACCCAACGAGCCGAACAAAACCCTTTTGGTTTCTGCTTCCCGGCAGGTGGCACGGAGGTGGGGCAGGAGGAAGAACAAGCCCAAGATGAACTACGAGAAGCTGAGCCGGGGCCTGCGCTACTACTACGACAAGAACATCATCCACAAGACGTCGGGGAAGCGCTACGTGTACCGCTTCGTCTGCGACCTGCACAACCTGCTGGGCTACACCCCCGAGGAGCTGCACGCCATGCTGGGCGTGCAGCCCGACACCGAGGACTGATCCCGGCCCCGCGAGCCGCCGGCTGGAATCGCGCTCGGAGCGGGGCTGGGGGGAGGACAATGCCCGGCAGCCGCCGCAGCCAGGCCCCCGCCGCGCTCGGGGAAGGGGGAGGCTGCCGGCAAAGCAGGACCTTCACCCATTTTGTGACCGCGGGGAGCTGGAAGGAAGGAAGCGGCCTGGTGTGGTCGGTGGGGCTCTGCGGGAGCAGGCCCGGCCCTGGCTCCTGGCGTGGAGACACGGGAATGCTCCTGGGGGTCAGCATTTCAGCTGCCTGTCCTAACCTACAAAGCATTTTGGCTGCCCGACGCTGCCCTGTAAGGATGGGTTGGCTCTGAAACCAAAGGTTTGGCTGTGAGAAACCAGCGATGCAGCAGAACTCTTGCTCGGGTGTTTTTTGAAACACCGCCGTCCTCGCTTACGTCTCGTATCGTGCCGTTTATTTAAAAGCAAACAAAACAAACTAATTTATTTTAAATGAGCAGTAAGGAGACCGGTGTTAGTTTTGTTTTAAAGCACGTTTTATTATTGTTATTATTATTGTTACTACTACAGAAACGCGCTGCATAGGTACATAAAAACACTCTTGTGTCCAAAACCAGATGTAGCAACTGTTAACAAAAAAAACCCCCACCCTTTTAAAGAAGGGAAGGAAAATCATACCATTTCAATATTCAGTTTGTATATATTTTGTGATTCCTTTGGAAACTCTGATGTTCCTATTTAACAGATACTGTATAGTGTAAATTAAACTAATTGTATGTGTGTTTTGAAATAGGATGAATGTAAACTTATCAAATGTGGGTTGTTTTTTTTTTTTATTCATGTTTGCCTAGGATATACAACCTTCTGCAAATATTTAATTGGCCTGAGAGACAGCAGAAGTTTTATGTTCAGTGTGCATGCATTTGGGGGGGGCAGGGAGGGAGGCCGGGCTCAGGATTTTGCCAAGACTGAAGCTGGCAATTCTTTGTGCATTTTGGCATTTTTACAGGAAACTAATGTTGTATTCTGGGACATAAAAGGGCCTGTTTGTGGTTTCTTCTGTAACTGAAAAATGAAAATATTAATATGGGTAAAATTACCTTTTTTTCTCTATAAATGGCATATGTTTTTCAACTTCTATGCATGTACTTTTAAAAAAAATTTATATACGAGCCTTATTTTTTCAGTTCACTTGTCTCTTCCTGCAGTTTATTCTGTATGATTAAAATACGAATTCTATTTTTGGAAATAACTGTGACTCCTTTTCAAAGATCAGGAGGGTTTTATGTAGCAGCTATTTTTACTGCAAAAAAAAAAAAAAGAAAAAAATCACTGGAAAAACGTACTTTGTAAGAAAGCTTTATTTTTTATCTGAGCTTGATGTACAGTTAAATGTGTTGTACAGTGTGAGAGGTTTAAAAATATGAGTCTTCATTAAAACCTCTTGTAAAGAAGATTTTTGTGTGTGCTTTTCGATTTGGAAAGTTTCAGAAGAGTTCCTTTCTTGGTTGGTTGTTGTTTCAACCCTTGTCCATCCTGCTACCACCACCCTCAACGGATGCAGCCACTCTCTCTTTGGATATAAATTCAAGTTAACACCTGTGTGTTGTGCCTCTGAAAGAAAACTCTCAGTTCTGTGGTGTGAAAGAGTGAGTAAAAGTGATGGGGGAAGATATGGAAAAACAGAGGTGGGAAAGACAACTTTAGCTTGGACTGTTCCTGTACAAAGGAACCCTGTTGTCTCCATCATCCTTTCCTTCATCCCTTCACCTTCCAGAGAAGCAGGAAATACAGAAAACTTTGCACATATTTAAAAAGTGAAAAATAGGGTTATTAAATGATGCTGCCCCTAAGCCTCTTGATCTTTCTACCCACCTGTCTTGGTGTTGGTTTGGTGTAGTCACATGTGAAAAAACTTTGGCTTTTGGGGTTTTTTGGGGAATGTGCCTTTCTAAATGGGAGGAGTTGGAAGGGTAGGCATGTGTCTTACAGCACGGCCCTGATCTTCCCTGAACAGCTGAAGACTTATTTTTCCTTGTCCTTCAGCCTTATTTTTCCTTGTCCCTGTGAAGGAAGAGAATCATAGAATGGTTTGGGTTGGAAGGAACCTCAAAGATCCCCTTCCAGGGGTAGTGCAACATGGTGTCTGTGATCCTGATCCCCAAGGAGGTACTTATTTTTTANAGTTACTTATTTTGCATGAAAATAAAGTATGAGCTGTCATGGTGAATGTGGGATTTTTTTTTTCCCGAGTGTCTTTCTCACACCATGGCTGCAGAGCACTAATTGTCCTCTCAACCTGTACAAGTGTCATTTGCAGCCTCTTTTCCATGAACACAGAACTCTTTCTTCATTTAGACTGAAAACTTGGTTGTTTCTTGCGTGGGTGATCAGTGATGACTCCAAATTAGAGGCTAAAGAAAACCTGTTCATTTTCCTCCCCCAGCAGAAAAAAAGAAATTTCATGGTAGTAGAAGTACCCTGGTCCATGCAACCCACACTAGTGTGTCTTCCAGAAGTAAAAATGTTCCAGCAAAAGCACTGGCAGGGGCTGCCCGGGGAGGTTTGGAGTGCCCATCCCTGGAGGTATCCCAGGAAGGGCTGGAGGTGGCACTCAGTGCTCTGGGCTGGGGACAAGGTGGGCATGGGGAACAGCTCAGGCTTGATGATTTTGGAGATCTTTTCCAACCTCAGTGATTCTGTGTGATCTATTTTGTGAAAACCTGCTCTCCTGCACTGGATTGGGTCTGCACAGGAGTCCAGGCTGTAGCCCAGGGTGACCCAGAAGACAATCATTAAAGGATATTTTGTCACAGCGCACACAGAAAGCCTCACTCTGTGTTCTCAGCCACCCAGCATCAAAGAGGCTGTTGAAAGCAGTCTGGCTGAATTCTTCACCTTCTTCAGGACATGCCTCCCTGTGCTTCCAGCTGCCAGCTTTCCTCATGAGACAGCAGTCAAAATAAAGTCTTGCAGCTGGCACCTACCCATGGCTGGCATATCACCTCTAATAACAGAGTTTGGCTTCAAAGTCTTTTTTGCCCTTTTTTTTTTTTTTTTAATTAGAAGGAAAAAAAAGAAAAAAGTAGAATTCCATCCCAAGTAAAACACCACATCTGGATTGGGAAATCTGCGAGCTACAAATGTTCAGTGTCCAGGGGACTTTTCTGGGAAACATCTGTCAGCTGCTCCTTATTCGCATACCCAGGTCTGAGCTGTCTGCCACAGCCAGGTGCAGGTGAGGAGTGGGAATGGGGCAGATGATGGATCACTTATCCCAGTATTTTATCCTTTATCTCCTTTATATCCTAAGGTGATGCCTTAGGTTTGAA
>VZRF01002848.1:0-65307 GCA_013396875.1 Vireo altiloquus | reverse complement strand
CCCAGGGGGTGCCCCAACACAGCAGTGTTCAGGAGGGAGCAGTGCCAAAAGTGGGGTATCTTAAACTGAAACTTGGCAGGCTAAACATCTATAGTAAACTGACAGTAGGCTTGGTCTCCATCTGGAAGATGCTAGAGTTTCCCGTAGCCTATTATTTCACCATTTCTTGGAACTTTCAAGCAGACCTTGAAACATTGCGAGCATCCTCCTGTGCTTCTGTGAACAGAAATAAAGGTAAAAATAGCTCCTTTCCAGGTGGATTATAATCTGAATTACTTGAGAGCAGCACAGACTTTCTCAGCTGCAACCCAGGGAATGCTTATGACCCTCTCAGACACCTGGGAAGATGGCAAAGCAAACAGTTCAGTGGCAGTAACCCCTGATCTGCCTTTGATAATACACAGGTGAACATTTCTCCTTACCCCAGTTCTTGCCTAGCCCTGACCTTCCTGCAGGTGTGCAAGGTGAAGTTATTGGTCACCATCTGGAGAGATGATTAATCCATTAACCACCAGCCTCTGAGCTTGGTTTTCCCACCATTAGACTTAGCCATCCATCTAGAGTGTAAAGAGCAGAACTTGGATACAAGACTCTTGTTGAAAGTCTTGCTAAATACCAAGTAGATGCTGTCTACTCCTCTCCCTTTGTCCACAAACCTAGTTATTTAGGAGGTCACATAGGAGGTGATCAGGTTGGTCTGGCAGGGTTTCCTTGTGGTAAACTCTTGTTGACAGTTTCTAATTGCTTTCTATTCCTTCATGAGCCCAGAATTGTGCTCCAAGAGGATTTCCTGCTTGGCTTTTTTAGTCAAGTAAAGTGTACAAATTGAAAACATGAGACTTTGCATAACAATGACAATTAATGCCTGCCTGCTATTGTATTTAACGAACAGTTCTGTAAAATGATAAACAACGCAAGCCATCCTATTTGGGATGGATTTTAATTGGGTGATTAGCAGCAGCAGCCAAAGGAAAAGTGTATCACTTCTAGCATATGTCAGTAAACTTGCAGAACTACTTTTAATAAGTCTCTTTTTTGGATAAGTTTCACGTTTTGACTCTCAGTGACATCATTGTGTGTGTTAATACAGGACAGAGCCAAGAGAATGAGGGTACGAGAACATTCTCTTTTTGGATTTTTTTTAGAATTTCTTGCAGGATTCTTAATAGATGCTTAGTTTCAGTTTCTTTAAGAATATTAACTTATATGGATTTAGGAATATTGGTGGAGTAATAAGACTGTGTAACCTCTTAGAAAAGAAGAAAAAACACATATAAGCTGATTTTTCAGATTTACTTACAAAACCAGTTAATTTCATAATGTCAAATCTATATTTTCCCTGTCTGCTTCTGCCTGATTCTCTAACTGAACTTACATTAAAGCTGGATGTGTTTTGGCTGCACATCTAGGAAAGTGGAGTTTCCTTACTTGTGTTTCCTTAACTTGAAATGTAGTTTGAATTGGTTTTTTCATTTACTAAATACATGGAATATACTAGAAGCCTTTTGCTACTAGTTAAATACAACAGATTCTTGGTGGTTGACTTGCAGGGTTCTCAGAAAAGGGTGGAGAGGGGCACATTTGAGAAAGACCTCATTTTGTACAAAATGAGAATGTAAATGAAGGTAATAGCTTTGTTCCTTCAGCATTTGATTGTCAGTTGAGACAATATCTGAAACTCCAGTACCACAGAGAGTGCAAAGTGAAGGACAGTGTTCAGCTGGGATCAGTAGCAGCATCCACAGGTGCTGAGCAAAGTCTGAGTTGTGCTGGTGATGCTGCTGTTGTAAGGATGTTGTTTTGAAGTTTTGTGTTCTACGTAGCTAGAACTGATGGTGAAGAAAGGCTGCCTGTCAAAGGCTCTTAATCCCAAAGATATGGAGGCAATCAAACTTTTAGGGCCAACAATTATGACTGCACCCATGTTAGTTTAGAGTAGTGGTGGAAAACCAAAAAGTAGACGTGGTGACAGTCATATGCACCCAACATGGAAATATAGGTGAGATTGTCTTGAAAGTGATAATGCAAAAAAAAATGCAATACAACCAAATATCTGCAGAGTTAATGATTTTTTCCTAAAGGACAAAATTCAAGGGCACCACAAAGATCTACAGGATAAGCTCTGTAATTGTTTTGCCACTGCAGCCAACCTGTGTATTCTTAGATTAATTTGTATTGAAAAAGGATACTTTAGATAATTGCAATAGATTTCCACTAAAACAAATATTTATTTGGTAAAAATCAATGTATTTTAATTTGTGTGCTATATTGCGATCATGTGTTGTATCCAGATGTGTGCTTTGGGCCAGTATAGAGGAATGTGAAGAAATAGAACACATTTTTCATTTGAATTTCTTTTCTGCTTCATCAATTTTTGATTCTTCTACCTCAGTTGTTCCCTTTTTTCAGGCCAATTGCTTTTCTCTTCCTATAGGATTTTACAAGTCCTTTTCTTAAGATTCTTGTATCTGTTGTATGACTTCATTTGACATCCAAAATATCTTTGCAATATCACTAGAAGATTTCTCATATTTGTGCTTAGTGTGCTGGGATGGTAGTGCTGCGTCATCACTGTTCTGATGTGTAAGTGGCAAACTTTGAAAATAGCATTTTTATTATTGTCCCTCACTTTGAGTGTGAAAAGTACATGAGAGTTGTACAGGTGTGTTGTGGTAATACATGGTGGTAACTGAATTGAGGGTATTTATGCCCAACCAGGATACTTCCTTGGGTTTCAAGCAAGATTAAGTTGCAGATGCCTAACCAGTTAAATAAGGAAAAATTACAGTGTCACTTGATAATCTACTCTTCCCTGTTGGAACAACTTCTCATTATCTGCTGTAAACATTTGTGTTTTACTGAGTAGGTAGGTAGCAAATTTATCCCTGCAATAGATTTTCCTACTACAAGTTTCTTTATGTTTCAAGCACTGTGTGTCGGTTAAGGCAAGAGAATATGAGATGAGATCCGTGTCCTCTGGATTTTGGGGGACTGTCCATGTATGGAGGCAGGCACTTTGTTCAGTTCTATGTGCTCAGCAGTGATGTTCATCTGAAGGGAAAGGATGATTCAACTGTTGAGCTGCTGGGGGAAATACTGGAATACTGGCCTGGTAATGGAGTTCATGTTTGTCTTTGGATGCAATGGAAATACTGCTCAGGGGGGACATTTGGTGTTGTCTGCCCTCAGCTGAAGCTGGCTCTCTGTCTGCACTGTGGCACTACTACAGTAGCTGATGACCTGGAAGAGGAGAAAATTCCTGAGACTTGTTATCTCTGTGCTTTCTGATAAGCAAAATGTGATGATCTCTGTGAAGTTCTCTGCCTCTGAGTTGTAGGAAATCCATTAGTGAGTATTGGTCTTAGGAAAGAGTGAAGGTGTTTCTAGCACCAAGTAATGGTCCCAGCTGGAGCTGTGGACGAGAGATACCCAGCAAGAACAGTGCATACCCGTGCACTTCATGTTCAGTCTTAAACTTCACTGGTGTGAGGTTTCTCCTGAACTTGAAAATTTGTCCTCTGCAATTGGCTGGTCTATAGAAATGCAGGGTTTCGAGTTTTTATGAGTAGAGGGAAAAAACCAGTTATTTCAAGTATTTAGTGGAAATAATTTAAGTGATCACTCAATATACATGCACACAACTGTCTTGATCTGTAAATTGGTGACTTTCTTCATAAGAAGCTCTTCAGTTCCAATCTCGAGTTTCTAATTCTATATTCCTGCTCCCTTTCTGTATCTTGGGGAATAAATTTGGTGCTACAGTAAATATTATGGATTACGGTAAACCAATTTAATTTATTTGAGTCTGAGTCTTCTGATGCAGATGTTTAATGAAGTGAGCTGGTTCCCCACTGGCTTTGCATTACCATTTTGAGTAATTTTTCTAACTTACAGTGTTTTTGTACAATCTCGTTGCAGTAAAAATAGCAGCTGTCTTGAGTTTTTCCTGTGCAGCATTCGGAGGAAATAATCATTTTAGTTCATACAAACAAGTTGATAATAGTGTGGTGGGGGAGAAATCTGAAAACCGTCATTAGGGCTATTAAGGATGTGAAAACACCCTGCTAGAAATTTTTCAGGATTTCGGGAACAAAAAAAAAGCACTAAAGAAATATGTTCTTAAACTGCAGTTGAATTTTTGTGTGGCAATAATGCCTTATTGAGAACCTTTTCTTGGACGGGTTTTACTTGTGTATTGCGACTCTCAAGATTTCACAATAAGAAGGCAAATGAAATTTTAGAATTTTTGAATTGAAACAAAGTATTAATTTTTAATCTAAATAACAATGTGTAATATTTTGTAATAGTGAGAGAAATATAATACATACAGTTGATGCTGAGAGTGGAAAATGGTAACTCCAGTGAAACTGAAATAAAGGGACAAAAAGGCCTTCTGTAAGACCAAATAAAACCAGGAATAATTATAGAAGAACTTGCACATACTTGGCTGGGAGGACTGTGAACAGATTTTGTGGGATGGGGCTGTGCAGGCTGTCAGAGCTATTGTTGCATCTGCAGAAGCAAGGAGGATGGCAGGAGATGAGCTTTCCTTAAGGATGTGACCCATCTCCATCAGAAGATGCTGCCTCTGGCCTATGGGAGTGGTCCCTGTTGCCTGGCACATATGGTGAGTGGCCCACCCTGAGTAAAATGATGTGCTGATGCTGCTAATTAAGAACTTTATTAATTCAAAGGGTGAAGAGTTATGCTATAAAAAAGACACTACTGAAGTTTGAAGCTTCAAACTTCAGAGTTTTCCTAGTACATAATGTTTATAGTTACTTAAACCAAAGCTTTATTTCCACTGCTAAAAATAGCACCCTACCAATACTTTATTATTATTTATTGATTGTATAATTGTTTTATGTAATCATTTGCTGCCCCTTTTCTGTTAATCCTGTTCCATATAAAAGTGTCTTCTATAAAACAAGAACAACAGCAAAATGTTCACCTTGCCACTCACAGGTGTATTTATCAGGCTCACAGAAATGAGTCACTTAATGTGACTTAGCTTTAATTAAAAAAATGTATGATGTTGCATGTTGGATGAACTCCTTCATCCCTTGCAGATTCAATGAGTGGGAGAGAGTGCAAGCAGCACTGGCCGCAGTGTAAAGGATGCTTTTAGGAGAAAAAAAAATTAATTTTGAAGATAAAGTATGAAAGGCTGAAAACAGAAAAATAAAGGGCTGGTCTGAATACCATAAATTAAGAAAGCAATATAGCTCAAATATTTATTTGAGAGAGAGGTTGCTGAAATTCCGATTCTGTGGAAGACTCCTTCTGTCATGTATCTCTGTGGTTGATCTCTCATTGTGATCTGTTTGTATTCTGTGAGGTTTTAGTGGCTTGTAAATATTACATACTTAGATCTCTTAAAAACATCTAGTAGTCTGGAATATTTGTTTTTGCTCGATATATATGCTACTGTTTCATTCTCTGAATACTCTGACTTGCACTGGATAAAATTGTAAAGTTTGCTCAACATGGAATTTACCTCTTGCCACCGTATCACCATGGGCTATGAACCTTTTAGTCCCAGCTCCTGATTTTTCATTTCATTCAAACATTAAGAAAACATTGATTCAATCCTGTATTATTAAGCTGGAATTTGGTATTCAGCCTTGGTCAAAATAAGAAACTGAAGAAGAGGGCACTTCATAAAATTGCTGAGTTAGGTTTTTCAGCCGATCAGTTCCTTTATTCTTCTGGCAAAACCCAGACCTCTGAGGCACCTACTTAAGCAGCAAGGAAACACTGGGCAAACTTTCTGCAGTCATAAACATCTTTGCTGGGCGGTATTTAACCACAAGTCAAAAGAACCAAGAAATTTGACTTAAAAGTGGGCATTCCATACCCTGGAAATATACAAATCTTCTTAAAAAGTATGTTCTAAAATACTTTTCTCAGTCAGTCTCCTGACTTCGGAGGTTCCTTGCATGTACCTAGAGGTATCCTTGCAGACAAGCAGCAGGAAACAATCAAGGCTTTTTCCTCCCCTCTGACAATGCTTTGAGCAGAATCAGAGATAACAGAGCAAAGCTGAGGCATCCCAGCACACGTGGAAGGTTACCAATTACATGGAATTGGCCTTTTAGTTGAACGATTTAAAAATGAGGACTTTCAAGGGTATAAATGTCGTCCATTTGGGAAAGTTAAAGCTCATGCATCCTATATTGTTACCTGCAGGCAACCCCCCATAAATTTGTTATCTTGTGGGGAAAAAACTGTTGAAATGAGTTCAGCCAGGAGAAAAAAGTGAATCTAGGGAAATATTACCTGCAAAGCAATTTAACAAGTTCAGGAACAATTTTTTTATAAAATGAAAGATTTTTTTTTTTCTGAAAAATACAGTCTCTATGTATAGAAGCATATAAAAATTCACTTAACTATATTTCAAGCTTTACAAAAGACCTTAGTGTCCTTTGAGGGGAATGAGTCTTTAAGAGGATTTAATCAGCAAAATTCAGGTTCTCTGAGCTCTAGGAATCATCTGCAATTCTTTCCCCCCCCAAAAATCAGGTGTGTCTGACGTCACAATGGGTAGCTCTGCTTCCCTAAGGAAAGTACACTAGAATCTTTATGCTGAAGGCCAAACCCTAATAAGTCTGCAAAAGATTTCTTTGTCTAGTATCTTACTGCTTATTCTTCTGTTTCATTTTCCAGTAGCAGAACAACTGTTTTTCAACCATATTCAGATAAAAACCTACGTTCAGTTCTAGTAAGGGCTAAAAGGAATATTAAATGCTAGGCTGAAGTTTAGGTGAACATCTATGGACTATGGACTGCTTCTGACAGCAAACTGGTGCCTGTCCAAGTAAATTTCAAGTAAATAGCTAGTTCATTAAGGTGCTCAAGTCACCTCATCTTAGAATATTTGATCTCCAAAATGGAGTAACACTTAATTTGCTTGTCACTGAGTATATTTGATCACAATGCTTGAAAGTGTATGATTTCAAAGGAGACATGTGAACCCCCTCTGAACTTCCTTACTGTTCCCTCCTACTATCAGATTAAGCTATTTTAGTGTGTGTTCTTTAGTGTTTATTTAAATGGTGCTTTATTATAGAGATACGTCTTCTGATAATCAGTGTCTAGGAGTCACCTCAAATATTTTGTTGTTTTTGATCTAATACTAGAAAAATGGAGAGGGGCATGAACATAAATTTCAGTGGTTTGGTTCTAATTTTGCTCCACAAAAGCAAAAAATCCTTTTTGAAATTGGTGACTTTGCTGTGATGTTGTAGGCACAAAGCTATTCTCTGGTTTAACCTAAACCCTATTGGAGAATCCAGGCTCTGAGACACACGGGAGGGGATGAGGATCAGACCTGACAACAGATGCTGTTGCTGTCCCCAGCCATTTGCTCCATCGTTTTGATGGATGTTTCTGACCCTGAGGCAGGGATGTCTGCTCAGCTCATGAACGAGGTCCTGAAGAGCAGCAGTTTTCAGTCTGGCGTAGTGTGGTAATGAACTTCTGCTGTGGTTTGCCTTGCTGTGGAGGGCTACAGGCACCACGTGAGGTGATGTGAGAGGGGATTTGCAAGTGGATCGGATGAGGTGTCTCTGGCACAGAGTTGGGCTATGCAGGGAAGTGGCTACAAACTTAGCACCCCAGTTTTGGTCTGTTGATGCAAATTTTTCAGAATTTTACAGGGGTTGTAAAGCAGCTGATGAGATTACAGTTAATTACTTCAGAGGTTAAAAAAAAATTGATGTAACTATTTCTGTCAGTTATGAAGAAAGGAAGAACAAGACAAGCCTTTGTCTGCAATAGTAATAAACTTACTCTTCTACTGGAAGACAGACCAGCACCTGGAACTTGTATAGCCCACAAGAATTTTAGCTTTATTTACAAAAATCCTTTTTGTTTTTTTACAGCTGCAGCTGTTGATAACAAAGTACATTATGAATTAGCATATATTGAATTAAATGTCTCCTTGCAATCATACAATTAACCCGGTTAGTTACCTGAAGCTTCCAAAACTGATCTGAACTTGAAGAAACATGTTCTTCAAATGCTTTATTAAAATAGTTTTGATCTCCATTGACAAAAATATGAGAATGTAGCAATGAGGCTATGCCTATCTGTAAGGGAGGATTAAGTGGACCACAAGGCTACACCTCAAATAGGGCATCATCTTCTGAAACTTACTGGAAAAGCACTGGACTTGCCCAGAACCTTTCTGAATGCTTTGTGTCATACAGTAGAATTGTAATGCAGGAGAAAAGGGGACTGGCAGCTGCTGGTGGTCCTACCCTCTTACATGCCTTTTGAAGGTTTAGAAGGTACCCCACTGGAGGAAGGCCAAGAAGGTGCAGAGGTGCCCTGTCCTGCACCATGGAGTGGGACAGGCTCAGAAGAACAATGAGCATGTGCTGAACTTCTACCCTAAATACAGCTGAAACCAGTCATGCACTCACCTGACTTCTTTTGCCCTTAGACCTGAAGATGATTTTTAAAACAATATAAATGACATTGTTTATAACAAGTGTAATGTCTTTCATTAGGATTTATCATGCTTTCATATTGGTTACCTCTTGTAGTACAGCTTAGTTTTCCCCTTCTTATTTGGATGTTATTTTTTAACTGAATAGCATTCAAATAATCTGAAATGCTTTTAGGAGTTTCTTTTGGTCCTAAAACTCAATGGGAAATAATAGCTAAAGTAAAAGCAGAGTATGAATTTATTTAGATATTTTTCTTGTCTGGGAATGACTGATTAAATTAAGCGAAGATAATGTCATTTACATTTGGTACATTTTCTTTGTAATTTTTCTCATTATGTGTTTTCAAAGGCTTGAGTAATTGTGCAAAGCACACTTAGAATACAAATCAGACCTATCAGAATAGTCTCATTTTTAATTGGTGAAGATGATTTAATGAATAATTTAACACACTTTTATGGATTTTTTGTGAGCAAACCTGTATTACACTTCTAGCAGTCTAAAATTCTGAACATTTTTATTTCACTTCACATGCATACACACAGAGAACCCACTGTAACTTGACATTGGTTTTGCATGGACGTGAAACCTGTAATTTGTTTTGAAATACTTATTAGTATTTCAGTGAATTGCAGTAGGGTGATTCGGTGAGCTGTGGAAGCCAGGGTGGAGACTCTAGATGTCATCCTGTGAATTGTGTGAAATTTCAGCCCTTACTGCTGCTAATAACCTTTCCAAGCACCATTGAGCATAATTGTTCTATAGGTTTGGTACAGACCCAGCAGTTCTTCAGTGTTAAAGGCTCTGCGTGTCTTCAGCCAGCCCTGCTTAGCAGGGATGCTCTTTTTCCCCCCTCAGCAGCCCTTTGCTCCGGCTGGCTCGCCGGTCTGTTCTGTCCCAAGAGGGCTGGGAGCACTCTGGTGCTGGGTGTGCCGTGTGAGGTGCCTTTGGAGCTGTTCCCTGTGGTCCCCTGCGATAGCCAACACTGCAGGCGGGTGACAAACAGCAGCAGCAGGGTCAGAGGGTGTCCCACACCCAGGCCTGGAGCTGCCCTGTGACTGGAGCAGTGCAGGGTTTAATTCCTTTACAGGATGATTGTACAGGATGAGATTTAAGCATGGTCTTGGTATCATTAGGACACATTGGCTCTTGGAGCTAGAAGAGGATGGGGGAAGGGGACCCCAGTGCAACCGTGCATTTCTGAGACCAGAGCTGGGAGCCCGTTCTCTAACAAATTCTGTGGCCTCTGTGTGTACAAGGCACACAAGATAAAAACTGGGTCAAATCTGAAAGCTGGCCATCACTAAAAGCCAAGTATCCTAGAAGTTCGCTTTCCAATTAAGTTAAATTTTGAATCCCACTTGCTCAGACTTCTCAGGCTGACCTGGAAGGGGGGATCTATCCCCAGGGCAAAAATTCCCAACAAACTGAGAAGGCTAGCAGATTTTGGGGGCTGCAGTTGTGCAACCTGTAGCAGTGTGTGTGAAAGATACTCCAGTGCTGTGTCCTGCTAGCTATGACAACAGAGAAAAAGATGCGAAGAAGACTTAATTAAACACTGTCACCTTCTTCAGCTGGTGCATCGTAGAACTTAATCTGAAGATTAAACGAGATTTTGGCACATTTTAGTGTCTTCAAATTTGAAAGATTCTACATCATAGTCCGAAATACTGCACCATCCCTGAATATATCCTGCATGGTAGTGTAATGGACTATCATATGAGGTTGTCCATAAAGTTTAAGTGGCCTAAAAATGAGAATGTGGACAGTCTTGGAGCTTCCAGGTTGGTGTGTGGGTGTGAATTAGAGATGTCTCATTAACCTTTTTGCAGTTCAAATTGTGCTGCACTATCAACTGCACCATAAAGGATTCAGTTGGGAAGTTAATTATGTCGATTTGGGCTCTCGCTTGATTCTCACTGAGACTGGTGTTCAATGGAGCACTGCAGTACTGGGGCAAATAGAGTTTTACTGGCCTCTAAAATTGTTTCTGGAACCAAGAGCACGAGAGAGGCAGCAAAATGTAGGAAAGACTGGTAGAAATAATAAAAATACTGTCAAGAAAACCCCAGCATCCTTATGAAAGAATGAGACTTACCTATGTCTACTCATATCTCTGGATTCCATTTAGTATGCAGGGAAGAAGTGTGTAGTATTTCATCACCAGAAAATATGGCAGATATGTTACTATTGTCTTTTCTCCATTGAAAGGAACTTCAGTTTTCTTAACTACACCACTAATCTTTATCAACTCTGTTTCAATTCTATTACAGTTACTCTTATTTCATGCTGGTTCTCAAGTTTTAGAGCAGAAGTTTTGCTTTTGTTACTGAAGGTTCTTTCTCACAAACTGTGAAGGTGCAGAAGCTTCCTCTCTGTGGAGCTAGGTCTAATTTATCCATAGTTATCTATAACAAAGGTGCCTCATCTGAATGGCACACTTTAAATATGTATAGTACATTAGAACACAGATGTGTTACATGAAGAGGGGAGACTGTGTCACACTGCTGGAAATCATCTGAGCATCACTGATAAATGAGATGCTGAACAGCCCTAAGGCCTCTGTGCAGTGGAGTGTGTTGCTGTTCACTCCTCTCCTTGTTGTTCAAATACTGAAATCTCTACTAGTAAAATATGCTATACTCATCTCACTGAATGCATAATAAAATAATCTGTCTTTATGGAGAGCCTTTCTTACTGTGGATAAATTTTGACTTTGTGCAGGTCACACTAGCAGTGAAACAAAGGTAGTTTTTGGGAAAATTATACTGAAGTAATGAGGTTGTAGTTTTGATTTGAAAGATTGAAGCAGATCTGCTTATTGGTTATTTTGTTGTACACCAAATGAGAGTTTGGCAATGATGGTGGTTTAATTAAATGCAAGCACAAGAATGCTGTTTGGCTCCATCAGTACTGTTGCTGTTTTGGAAGGCTGATGTCTAGTTCCATGTGTACCATGTTTGTGTTCTGTGAAATGGCTTGAAGGCATTGGCCCTGGAAAACTGTACTGTGAGATGCTTCCAGCCCATCTTTTCTCTGTGCTTTGTCCCTCCTGGTCTAACCTGTGTCCTGCAGCTGAGAGGAGGCAGTGCAAATGGTGCAAGTCTGTAGCCCTTGTATGGTGCCATTATGGTTTTGTCACATTTGGGGCTCACAAAGGACATAAAACAGGAGTCCAGGCCTGGTGTGGTAATGACGCTGGAGGAAAGTGCAGAGACAGGAGACACGTGGAGATGCACAGGCATAAGGTGCCGTGGGGTGACCTGGCCATGGTCATGCAAAGACATGCAACCCCCCAGACCTGGGCAAAACTGGCTTTAATAACAAAGCAATAGCTCCCAACATCCATGAAGTGTATCATGTAATAAATCTGGATGTAATGTAAAGCTGCAAACTGATAGAGAAAGAATAAATATAAAAATGCTAGCAAACCTATATTGAAAAACTGCCCTGAGCTCGTCCCAGAGTGAGGAAGAAGAAACCATCATCCTGAGTGTCTTATTCCCCTCAGCCAAGGACTACTGATGGTGGCAGCTCTGCAACCACATCAAGGCCAGAATGTAGCTCCTGGCTGAAGGACTCAGAGGAGCAGGGGAGCTGGCACCAGAAAGGTAAACATTTTTATATGCACGCTTTTTTTCCCGTACTTCCTTCAGTGTTAGTTAATTTCAGGTAATAATAGTATGACTTAAAATATCATCTAGACTGAGAATAATTTTTTGGTTTATATGTGTTTTTATATATTTGTCTACAAAGCAAGGTTTAAACACAGTAAGGCCTCCTTTCTCAGGGGAGAAATTCCTCTGGATTTGAAAGCCTTTTGAAATCTCTGCTTTTGTGCTCAGAAGGGATGCCAGGATGTGATCGTACAACCCCATCTTAAAAATCAGATGAATAAGCAATCAGCACTCATGAATATTGTGCCAGAACCGCATATCGAAAATAAGAGTAGAGATTCATTACTCAGTGCTTCTGCACAAAGGTATTTTGCAGGAAATCTGCATCATAATGCATGACTTCCTATTGGATTGGATTTAATGAAACAAACCAGAGGTTCAGCATTTTTTATAGATTCCATTTTCAGTGATGGCTAGATTTATTTCTGTCTAAAAATAACATTATTCTGCAGCTGAGCAATAGAGAACATTCTTCCAGTTACTGCAGCATCAGCAGTGCTGTGCCATCTATTTTCTAGCATGTGTGTTGAAATGATCCCTTTTGTGAGTCTGGAGATGTGTCAGTGGCACAGCTGAGATTAGCAGGGATGGGCGTGAGCTATAAACCAAGAGCTAGACACCCCCTTGATTGAAGAACACTACTTTGCATTTGGCCAGGTCAAGATCCTGGCATCACCATTCTGACTTTGCAACTTTGGCTTAATTTTGAGAAGTAATTTACTTTGTTATGGTGAGTGAAGCGAAATGCCAAGAGATAAATAGAATGTCCAACCCCCCCCCCCCACCGATATGGACTGAAAAGAAATTAAAGAGAAGTTGCTGTTTATGTTGTGATTGTCAGCTTGGTTTTCTTCAGTATGGGAATGGTTTTGTTATGCAGTAGTGTAACTTCTGTATATCTGAATGATTTAATGACTGATGGCCAGGTATCAAGAAGAGCAGGCATCCACAGAGCTGTACCTAGACTTGGGGATTGTTGGGGTGGTTGCTTTATAACTTGACTCTAATTACCCAAAATCTTAAGCCTGTTTTGAATTTTGCAGCTAGAATTCAGTCCTAAGCAAAATGCTCTAGTACGTTGATAATAAAAAAAGGAAAAATCATTATCACAGTACTCTCAAATATTTGGTTTGTGCCATGTCCCTGGAGAGTGCTAAAAAATCTGGTTGGGAATCAGTTGCTGACTATCTACATTTCTTTAGCATTTCTTCCAATTTACTGAAATACGCTTGAGTGGGAATAGTACAGAATAAATGGTCTGATTGAGGAGTAGCTGTCTGGGGGGGAGAGCAGAGGGCAGGGTGTGATAAGTCTCTTACCCTGTGTCTGTGAGAGCACTGACTCCACTGATTTGTGGCCCTCTATGTGAACTGAAAACACCTTTTATTTCTTTAATTCTGTAGTTAAACCACTTATTTGATCAAAGTTCTAGTGATGTGCTCTGGTTATGCCAAAGCAGAATCCAGCCCAGTTTTTTAGGACTGGGCTTTTGTTTGTTTTTCCCTGTCAGCTTTATGATTGTATCTACCAATGCTGTTCCAACAATGTATCAAAGAGGAACCTTCTCTTTGTAACCTAGTTCGATGACCCAGCTAATATTGGTAGATAAGTCTTTTTCCTCCTTGACTGAATTTTTATGAGGTCTGAAATGCCAATAGGCATTAAAATAAAAATTTTAGTTGAACTCGGCAAGGGGAAACCTGAAAAGGTGTTGAGAAGACCATCTGATTTTTTGACAAATGGAGAGTTTCTTGGGGTAGAGGATTGTAGCACATCTTGGGGGGGAAAAGGGGGCTAGAAAGAAAATAAATCAGTGCCTCTATATTATATTATCTAAGAGTTTTTAACCCTGAGAATAGATTAGCATTCTGTGTCAGGGAGAATATGTTCATTATATATAGCAATATATCTCACAGTTTATTGTGTTGATGTGTGTAATGAGCTGAAGCAAAATCTACTAAAAAAGAGCAGAAAAAGTAACTCCCAACATGTTAGATTTAAATCTGCTAATATTTAATGTGCACTTCATCTGACAGGTTGAAGAAAAACCCTGGCGATACGGAATTGTAAGAAATGAATAGGTTATTCTGGTGCATGTATTCATCTTGCTTTTAATCAGAGAAACAATAACCTGGCCCACAGCTTAGCCTGTTGACAACAGGTATAATGCATTTGTGCCTGACACTTGCATTATCTTAAATATTAATATAAATATCAAGAATCGTATCTGCAAGTGACAAGTCAGGAGAGGAGATAGAGAATAGCATGTAGCACGTTTTTAAACAAAAATAGCATTGCATATGACCTTTTAAATATAACTTATTATATGCATGTGCTGCATCTATAGCCTGTGCATGAAAACTGTGATGGGTAATGTGCTGGTAGAAACACCACTTTGGATTCACAGCAAACTTTAAACAGAAGAATAGATTATTATCATTCAAGAAGCATATGTGCATTATACCTTTCCACAAAGCAGTCTGGATGGTATTATTTCTGAATGACATATAGTAGTAGTCTCTCCTCCACTTTTGCAGGTGCTATATTACAGAATGAAACATGGAAAGCTTCATCATGTTTTCTGCTCTCTAGACTCCCCTGAGGCTGCTGTGCTTGTATTGCCAGTGCCCTCGGTTGCTTTAGGAATCCAGATCAGGAGGAATGCAACTTCCCGCAATGGAGAGTTTCTGCCCAAAGGGGAATCATTTAAGGGAAAAATCTCAGTGCCTGTCAACACTTCTTCAAGTAGAAATTATATCAAGGTCACACCAATGATTTTCCTGGTCTTGCAGCTCCGGGCAAATGGTCACACAGCTCCAGGTGAATTGCTCTGTAAGGTGCTGGAATTGCTATTAAAAAACAGACCTTACTTAATGGTCTGGTTAAAAAAGCCACCACCACCAAAAAAAAAAAAAAAAACAGAAAAACACAAAAAAATCCCAATACCCCAAACCTAAACCATACCAACCAAACAAAAACCAACAAAACCCAAGCAAAACTCCAGAAAAACCCGTCCCCCAAAACTCCTCTTTCTGTCCAAGAAGACTCTACTAGCTGTGGAAGTGAGATGGTAGAATCCCATAGAGTTCTTGTCTCCTCCAGACACCATCTCCTTGCCAGGTAGACCTGTGAAGTTTCTTGAAACTCATGTAGTGTTGAAATACAAATGTTTAATTGACTCTATGAAATATCATCCAGGGCTGTAAATAAGGAGTCTTTCCTGACACAGTCCCTCTGTTCTGTCTCCATCCAGGTGCTCCACTAGTCCTGCTGACATCAGCTCAGCCGTGGTACCCACTCTGGGGAGAGAGCTGTGTTGCTGATTTCCACAGGGGGAGCTGGATGGGAAGCCTGTGACCTGGGAAGTGCCTGGTTTATGGTGAGCTGTGAGGTATTTCTCCTGCTCTTGCAGTAGAAGAACACAGACATCATCACCCAGTGCAGGGCTTTCTGTTTGAGGTTTCCTTTTGCCTTGCATGATGACCTTTCCTCTCTCTGCCTGACCAGTGGCCTCTAGAACTCAGCAAGGAACAAGAAGAAATCTCAGGAACTTGCATGTTAGTCAATGTGATCCCAGTAGGAATGAGGGGAGTAAGCTGCAAAAGAGACACTTGAAAGTATTTTTAAAATTTCATCATATTTTGTTTTAAGCGAACCTTGTAGATTGTAGAATCATAAAATCATTTAGGTTGGAAAGACCTCTAAGATCGAGTCCTACCATTATGCCACAACTGATTGTTAGCAGCAGAGTAAACTGCATTATTAGCTTTGCTAGCTCTCTTCTCCTGAAGGCGACTGTTCAACTTGGTTTTGTCAGATCAGAAAATTTGCTAATTTCGGTTTGGCTTGCATTGATTTGTTAGAAACTGCATGGCTCCTTTGCCCATAGCAAAATATAAATGACTGCATCTACAGAAATTTCCTGTTAAGATTTTTCAGGTGTCCTTTAAGGCTCCGACCTCAAGAATACATAGAAGCTTTTGATGTATCTTAAGTTATCTTGTCTGATAACTTAAAATAGCATAAGGTAACTTTCTCTATTGATTTTTAGAGATAATTGTGAAAGATGTTTCTATATGCTGAATTTTGAGACTGAATTTTTAGAGCATTTATGTTGCTAACTTGGATTATATTAAGGAACATCTAATCAGATATTTCTCTGTTTTTTTAGAACTATTTAATATTAAGAAAATTTGTTGTAGTATATTTTTGACACCAAGAAAATGTGGAAAAGAATTGAACCTGCAGTGAAAAATGCACAAAAATGCCTTAGACCAGTCTCTGGTGTCAGTATAGAATACTGATAGTTGGTGTTCAAACTCACAGTAGCCCATAAGGCACAGAACTAAGGGGATATTTTAATGCTGCTTAAAATCTGCTTCATCTGATCAATACTTGAATTAAATGATTCATCTGGAAAAGCAACCAACAAAACAGCTTGATGAAAGAGCAAAAATAATTAACAATCAGTTAATTTGCTAGACATAAAAAAAATTCTTCTAGTATGTAATATGCCATAATATTTTCAAAATGGCATGAGGAAAAAAGTATGAATCCATCAAGATCGCACTCAGAAAGTGCAAGCCCTATTCAAAGTGCATCACACTTCGTTCTTTGGGTAAATATAATTTAACCATTGAAATAGGGAACCATCCAGCTGTCAATTACTTAGAAATAGCAGAAGCACCCGTATTCAGATAGAAATGTTTTTTACAGAAGGCTGTGATAACAAAAGCAGATGCTTAGGTATAAATCCTGTCTTCTGGGAACTCTGTAAAAGAAATTCCTCATCCCTGTAGCTGCAGAGTAAGTCTCCAAGGCAGGTTTTCAGGGATGGTTTGTTATGCTTGTGCCTAGTGACCAATTAAAGTTGGGATATATAAACTTACAGTATTTTTGTGGAAAACTTTTAATCTAAAAAAGAAAAGGATTAACAACTGGAGGGGCATGGGGAGAAAGAATACAGTGTGCAGAGATACATTTCTAAATCTGCTGTCTTAAACTAAATACCACTTTTCTTTTTTTTTACTCTGGTACTTTTAGTAGTAGTGGACTGTCTTGGGAAAGATTGGCAGGAGCATGGGCCTCTGTGAGAAAGCCATTCATGGAACACTGATGATATTCCACATGGGAACAGTATAAACTGAACCTATTTTGGAAGTTTCATAGGAGATTCCTCTTGGCTTTGGTACTTTTCTTAATCCACCTGGGACCACAGCTAATGATTCTCCTAGAGATGCTCTCCATAGGTTCCTATCAGAATGAAGGAAAAAATAGTCTTGAGAGAAAGCTGATAGTTGGTTATCTGTGCCGAACCTTCAAATGTGAAAAGATCTGGGGATTAAAGAGAATAATTTTTTGGTAAGATGATCTTTAGCCACTTCTAATTATTATGAAGTTAGAAATTACTAGGAGATTGATTTATATACTTATGTCATTTTTCAATAAAGTATATAGACCAGAGAGATGGTGATTGATTACAATTATTGATAATATATGTGTACCAGAAATACGTTTTTATCAAGAAGTTTGAAGTAAACACAGAATGGTCTTGCACACAAAAGAATACATAAGAATATTGATGAGATTGCCGAGTGAAGCACTAGGATTTAGGACATTCCAAAATTGTGATGGCTTAAGCAATAAATGTATGTCTTATTTTCAATCTGAGCTATTTACTGAGGTGGCAATTTTTTTTTTTTTAAGGTTAAGGACTGTTTTATAATGCATGTTTATGGGGAAGAAAGAAAAGATTTTTTTAAATAAAAAACACTTCAATGTAAAAGGAAATTCATAGTATGAAGAAAAGTTGTCCTATAGGATGATGCAAGATGAAATATCAGAGGGCTACGTCAAACTACAGAGATGTAAACTGGTTATTTCTCAGGAGAATCTTATTAAAATGGGAATTATTATCCTATAGTAAAAGGCAAGTGCTCTGATACCTGTAGTAAGGGTGAGGTGTACTTTTCCATTCTGAAAATCCTCATTTGCCCAAAGAAATCAAACTAAATGTCAATAGGTAAAGCTGAAACTTTGCATGAGGTATTATATCAGATTGATAGGAGGATTCTGAGGTGATAGGAAGCATTACTTGGTGCTTGCCAAGGAGACGTTAAGAGGGAAGTGACCATAGGAGAGCTCCAAACCTTTGTCTCCCTGTATTTCTTTATTTCTGTTTCTTTGTGACTTCACCTTGACTCTGAGACCTGTAAAATCCTCAGGCTTATCTGAGGTCACTTTTTATTCTGGGATAAAGGTATCTTGCATTACAAACTTAACAGGATGAGAGGACTACCATCTACAAAGAAAATCTGGTTTAGTTAGTTCTTTTGGGGTCCCTCACTGAATCATATTGAGGTATGGAGTGATTGCCACTACCAGCAAAGGGTTTTTCCAAGACCCTTCAAAAAAGGAAACCACCTGTCTGCTCATTTCTGTTTATTGACTGCTATATGGGTCTGATGGTGTAAATTTGGCACATGCTTTGTGGGCATTGCTGACTTGCTAAACTGTGGTGCTTTCATCCCATGTTGCCGGGGAATTTCTAAATGGGGTTTATTATTACTATTAGAGAATTCGGACAAAACTAGCATGACTTTTAAGTGAAATTTGATGATTAAAATACGTTATTGAAGAAGAGACTTGACTATTTTAAGATGTGTGGGTGAAACAAGAGACAATACTTTTCTTTTGGTCTCAAATTTGAATGTCAAGAGCCAGCTCCAGTAGTTACTATTCCGTTTTAGAGAAGGAAGAAGCTGTTCATGTGCATGCAAGTAAAGGGAATTTCAGTTCCTGGTATTTTAGAATAATCTACGGCTGTGCTGTTCTGTGCTGCATTATCTTGGAGCAAGTGTTGTGCTCATTGCCTTTCTCTTTCCAAACTGCAGGAAGTCTCTTATTTAGATATTTGCAGTCTTAGCTGCATTATCAGATTTTTCTCTGAAACTGCTAGAGAAGCAATACAAGTTGGGAAAAGCTACAGTTTGTGTTTATCACAGAAATTTCTTCTGGATCAAGTAGTCTTGTGATGTACATTTAGCTAGGAAAAAAAAAAAGCAGGAAACCATATAGTACTACTGAAACTTGGTGAAATGCAGTGCCCCAGATTTTAGAAATTACTTCTGGGAATAATTCCAGTTGATAATTACCATTTTAAAATATCTTTTAAGCCACCATGCTTAATTACCCATGTAAATATGTATTAGAAGTTAAAAGTACCAGAGATGCAGTAAAAATGAAATGGGGAACGTGTTTGTTTGTAGATACAATAAAAATGATTTTGTTCTTTGATGTGTACCCAGTGCTAAATAGAAATCTAAATAATAGCAACAGCATTTGAATGGCACTGTATACAGAATTGCTTTTGCCTCTCCTGGTTTCTGTAGGTCTAGTTTCATGATCAGGATCACATGCTGAAGAGCCTCTTTGCTTTCTGTTTCCTGGACACATTTGTTTTGAGGCTCCTGAAAGCAGTAGACTGAAGTGGTGGCTGTGTTTAGTGGCACTTCTTTTCTAGTGAAAAGAGAATAAAACAGACATTTAAAAATGTGTAAGTACTGGAAACTTTGAAACCAGCAGTGTTTGCTCAGGAGTGGGTTTTTGAATTGAATGTATTGGTTTACTGTAGCCTGGGCTCATTAACCTGGGTCTGCAGCTCAGGCTGAAGCCTGCCTTGGTCAAATCTTTACAGTGAAAGGCAGAGGCCATTCGTCTGTGTGTTGTGAGAGAAGGACCAATGTTAAAATGGTCCGTCATCTACTGTGACCAGATCTCAACTGACACATCATCATGAGTTATCTGGGGCTTTCTGACCCAAGTTTGCTATATTCTCTTTTGGTTCTCTGTGTTGCTCTTCCTATTTTTATTTTGTTTTCCACTCACACCTTCAGAGCAGTTTATCCCATGGCTTCTGGGCACACCTCATTTGAGTTTATGCTGAGATAAAGACCATCGAGCCCAATATTCATGGGGACTTGAACATAGTTTACCTGGACCTGAAGGCTGCCATATGAAAATGTATTTTTTATGGTTTTTTTTTTGATTTTTTTTTTTCCCCCCCAAGCAAGAGGCTAAATAGCTTTAGGGAAAGCAAAGAGCTATTGATCTTTGTGCTCTTTGAGACAAGATAACCAGGCACAACGTGGAAGGGACTTACCACGTTAAAGTAATTTGCTTTCGAATAATTACAATGGTGTGTAAACAGGTGGAACTTTCATTGCAACCTTATCTTTCCACCAGCATCTTTCCATTTTTCAATAGTGTCTTTATCATCCCTCCTGTAGCTTTTATGTGTGTAGATGGCAGATCGTCCAGGGAAACTGGAGCAGTGTTGTAAGGGAGAGCAGTACTCATGGTGTACTTAACAAAGGATAAATTTCTGTGGAATGGAGTATTTGGAATATACAGGGGTTACACTACAGTGATGCAAGCCTAAAGATTGCCCTCCAGTGCCAAGCTAAAGCTGTCCAACTTTGATAGCGTGACACCGCATGTCATCACTGCGACTGTCACCTGCCTGAGGCAAGGAGGAATACTGGTCGGGTTTCCAAGAGGATTATCGTCATGGGAGGGTGAACCTTAGCATCTCTCAGTTCACATTCATCACTGAAAGGTCAAAAAACCTCTTACTTTGAAACAATTTTTAGAGCATTTTAACAGCTCCTCTCTGTTACATAAATCCTTAGCGGAGAGGCTGAGCCTCTCCGCTAAGAAGGGTGCTGGAGCTGCTCCTACAGTCTCTGTAGCCTCTTCAGCTTCTGTGTGAGAGGGGGATTTTGGTTAAACTGAAACATCTGGGGTTAAGTAACACTTATTCTACTCCATACCTAATCCCTCCAGTACCAGTTGTTGTCATTGTGGCTTTTATATGTAGGGCTTTTAAGAATTCGTCCTGCAGTCCAGGAGAGCTTTGTCCCATGTGAACCTGTCCCATCTCTCCCTTCCTTTTGAATGATGCTTGCTAAGCTATAAATATTCATGGAAAAGAGATTAGAGCACAGTTGAATGTTTGTGTTTTATTCTAACTAAGGAGAAAATTCCCCTTCCCCATGTTCTTATTATAAAAATCTTCAAGATTGTGAGAGTCTGTGTATTAATATTAAACATGCCAAGGGAATGCAATGGGAGCAGGTTATGACTTGGCCATGTGGACTTAACACTTTCATAGTGTTATTACTGTATGCTTGTCTGAAACTGAGTCTTTTAATAAAAACTCTACTGAAAATACCTGTTTTTCCCAATGTTAATTTGAAATTCTCAGAGAGAAGAAAAAACCCTACAAGAAGTATCTGACTGTAACTCTTAACCAGAGAGGAGAAAGAGGTGAGAGGCAGAGTATGGGTAAAGTATGAAATAACCTTTCAATCCTTTTGCAAAGTGAAAAAGTAGGCAGCAATAAAGATTTCTAAGTCTGATAAAATACCTCCACAGGACCTAATTTCTTTGCAATATTGTGGTTTTACTAAATCAAGGTCATATGAGAACTAGATTAGATACATGATTAATGTGTATATTGGGCCTCACATAGCAAAGTCAGCCAGCACACTGAGGACACTTTCATTATAAGGATTGTGCAAATAATCACTGATGTTTAACCACACAGTAGATTTGACGGAAACAATGAGGTTATTACTAAAAAAATTGTCACTCAGTCACTTCAACAGAATATACTTCACAAGAAACAGCAGCTTGAATGAAAGAGAAGAGAAAAAAAATCCTAACAGTGCAATGAATGGTCTGAAAACCCTTCAAAAAAGTGTACCTTAGTGAATTAACATTTCGTGAAAAAAAAGCACTGTTTCAGGTTTTGATTACTGTTAGGCTTGTAGGCAGGAAGTGTAGCAGGCATGCAAAGCCCTTGCTGCTTGTGGTGCAGCACTGAGTTACCCATCAGGGGTGTCAGGTTTGCTGTGCACACTCAGCAGGTCGCTTGAGTGTGCCCAAAAACATCTTCAACATCTGGAGCAGTTACATTTTACTCATTGTACTGCAAAGCCTTGTGGATAAAGTAGAATAAGCTTCATTTATAAAATGCCTCTGAAGAAAAATAACAGCAAGATCTAGGTTTCTTAGACTTCTGATTTTTCTTTTTTCTCTTTGATTAAAAAAAAAAACCCAACCCACAAGTGTTTGAGACAGTGTTTATAATTAAGTTTTCCTTTCTAGGCGACAGTAACCAGGTAAAAAGGTATTTGTGTGGAAGCAAGTAATAAAAAGTAAGTTAATGATGGTTGTAGTGAAATCTGGATGAGAAAGGAACTCTGCCTGAAAAGGTCTCATAACATGGAGGACTCAGATTCACTGCCTCAGTGGGGCCTGGGTATATTTGAGAAGAAATTGTGGTGACAGCTTCCTTTCTGATAGGGAAAGGAATTCCACTACTCATTTCATCAACTCTGATGGTGCACAAAACTGTAAACTGTCCCTGAGATCTATTCTGTTGTTAATGATGGCCTTCTCTACCGGCCAGATGCACATTTTACTGGCTGCTGTAGAAACCATCACTGGAACAGCTGATTAAGTAGATCACAACAACCAAGAGCTACATTGTGGGAGCATCTTGAATATACAGTTTGCATTTGGTTGGAGAACCACCAAAATAATCCTAATGAAGCAATAAGAAGGAATCATCTAGTCACCTACTGACAAACCAATGGAATCCTGAACTTGCCAACTCAGACCATCTGCATTATTTACTTTTAAAATAGTTTCTAGGAAGAAAATTGCAGAATTGACAGAGGTGCTGTTGGTAATAGTACTTGGAAAGGGAGCTGTGTTTGTGCTGCTCTTTGCAGTGGATCAGTTGGGCACAGCATGATGACTTACTTATATGAAGTGTGGACTTCTGAAGAAGACAAGGTAACTCCTGTGTAATTTTAAGTGAATTGAGTTGTATAACTTCAGTATTAATGTTTACATTTGGAATAACCAGCATAATTTTCACTTCTCAAAACTCACTATAAAGTGAATGCACTTACAACTGTAACCACTACCACCACCACTGCCTCCATTTCTGTGTACTTTTCCCTTGGGGAGGGGAATCCTAATTGAAAACAGAGAAATAGAGAAAAAGTGAGCAATTTTTCCATCAATGAGTTAAGCCAGGTAGGGGAGAAGTGCTGTGAAGTAGAATTCTGGCAGCCTGATGTCTGCTGGGGGAAGAGTGTTTAAGCAACTTGTGAACCTTTATTTCACTATTACTCATTCTAACCAGCTCCTGAAAGATAATGTCTCTGGTTACTCATCTGTAGAACACACTCGGCTTTGGTTTTAGTAGTTTCATTGTATTTGTTGAAAAAAAGAAAGAAGCCCTCAGAGAATACTTCAACATATTTTTTCCCACTGGAACAAATGAGCAGCTTGACCAGATGAGGGATGTGTCCATTCAGCCCTGTCCTTTAAATGGCTACTACATCATGCCTGGGAGAAAACAGATTAACTAGGCAAGCTTTTAGTGAGATTTCCTCAGAGGGGTCTGCCAGCCATTAACAATTGGCAGTTTATGTACTCTTTGACCTAAACATATTTTGGTTTCATATTTAGTAGCCTGTTATTTATTTTATAAAATTTTCTAGTTGCTTTTAAATCATGTAAACTAGTAGGAGCTGTTATACCCTCTGCTGAGAAGCTCAAAGGTTACTTAAGAGACTGGTATAAAACAAGCAAAAACTGCATATTTACACTCCTTTGTAAGGAAAAGTGACCAAGTGCATAGTCTATCACCCCAAGGATATGTTCTTCTCTCTCACTTCCTTGCTATGTCCTGTGTATGACAAGACCTCACTTTCTCCAGAACCGAGCTGTTTGTGATGAACGTAATGCAAATAACCTGCTTAGACTGTGACTTGAAAACACCATTAGCAGCGTTTGGAAATTACTAAAGTAATATCAATATAACAAAGTAGATCCAGTTAATGGAGAAGCTGTTGAGGAAATAAGATGTTCAAGCTGTCCTTTTGAGAAAAGGTGTTTAGGGATTGAAATAATATGTAAATTACTTTATTGGTGCATGAAACAGCTTCCTAGAAGTCAAATTGCCATCTCTTATTTCTAAAAGATATTATGACCTTACTGACAAAGCCGGAGAGAGAGAACTTACCAAGAGAAGAAACTGATGACAACATGTTCATTGTGTTGAGAAAACCAAGACAAACACCTGAAAAACTAGATTTGCAATTCAGCTGTTGTCTTTTCTCTTCCTTCCAGGACTGCTGAGAAAGCCCCAGCACTTGAAAGGTGGAAACAAACAGACAAAGGGTCCAGGAATGGCTGATCAGAAGATCTATTCTCTCTCTGCTTCTTCAGAAGTGATGTCTTGTTTTGCTGTTTCTTCTGTCTCTTTTTGAATGTCACTTCTCTAGAACAAGATTAAAATTTTAACAGTAACAAGAGATTAAAAGCTCTTTCACTAATGTATTTATTTATTTTGCAAAGTAGCTGTTAATACCATCTTTAATATCTATAAGCCTATCAAGGAAAAAGTTTTTATTATAAATTTTGTAGTGAAAGGGAAGGCAAAAAGGAATATCATTGAAGTACAGCTCATGATTTATATTTTATATATTCATCTATTTCTACCTCTTCTGTGTATCTTTAGTAAAGTTTTACATATCTGTTTTAAGGAAGTTTCTGCCACAGCGTTAAGCATTATTTGTATTTCAAATGCTGGGCCATTCTTAATTGTTTCAAATGTGTGAGGTCTGTGTAAACACCACTGATTTAGGGGTTAAAAGTATAAAACTTGAGATTATTCTTTATGTAGGCACTGGATATTTGTTCTGGGGATACCTTGCAAAGAAGAATTAATCCCAGTGACATTCCCTCCATTTCTAAAAATGTCAAAATTAAAGAAACAATCGGTTTTAGTAATTTACTGCCACACAGCAAAGCTACCAGCGTAGGTTACTTATTACTGAATTTAAAACAGAAGTTGTAGTTATTTTAGATATATTTGGACCACTCTGTACATGTGGAATCTGAAACATGGGTTGATCAACCCTTTGGATCCCAGAAGAAACACCTTCAAAATGACATTGTGTTGATTATCCTGATTTTCCTCAGACCTTTTGACCCAATGGTGTAAGTCACTAACCAAAATGTGTGCTGGGCATTCTTAGTTGAATCTGGGTTCTAGTTCATTGTCTTTGTCCTGTAATACCCATTGGCCAAGTCTTAGTCATCAGAAAAGCTGTTGTCTTATTCCTGTGGTTTTAAGATCCTGGTCGGTAGCAGGAGCTGGTGACACCAGTGGTGTGCATCTCCTGAGGGCATAAGGAGCTCAGGCTAGCGATTGAAGTGAGGATCTGGGTGAAAGAAGATGAGGTCTAGAATAGAAAATATATCTGTAACTCACTGAAGAAGATCACAGAATACCTTTGTTTTCAGAGAGAAATACCCTTGACACTGGACACATCTACTCACCAAGCATTCAGTCCAAGTAAGCTAACAAATCTCAACATGGTTAAACTATTTCTGATGTTTTTGGGGTTTTTTTGTAAGATGGAGGTTTGTCTATTTTAAATTTTACTAGAAATATAATATGCAAGATCTCTGTGAAAGGATTTTGTCTCAAAGAATAAGACAGAGGAATTTTTTAAAATATATTTTAACATTCTGAGAATGTGAAAATACCTTTTTTTTGGTGTCTGGACTGTCAATACCAACTCAATATCCATGATAACAACAAGCTAAGCAGAAAGTTGTGCTGCAGTTGTGAGATAACACTGCCAAAATAATTAACTCCATCAATCAAACTCACAGCAGAATCCTCCAGAAACAGAAAAGTGAGTCTGCAAAAACTGATAAATATTACTCAACAAAAATTCTCAAAGACCCTGCAAGGAGGCATTTTTAAGGAAGTGTTAAAACCTATCTGTCTGGAGACAGTTCTTCCCTGAAGCAAGGGGACACATTAAAGTTAATATTTTGTTAGTAAACTCTAGTAATGGTATTTGAGTGCATAAATATCACTTGAATTTATATATATAATTATGTTCATACACTGATATAATACAAATTCCCATAAGTATCATGCATAAGTATCTGTTATAGGCACAGGTGCCCCCAAATTTCCATTAGTGTTAGTAAATCCAGCATACATGTGTGATTTGAAATGTTTTTTTCTGTGGCACCAATAGTGAAAGTCAAGTTTTGCTTTAAAAGTTTGTATTATTTTACTATCCTCTGTTTTTTTTCTCCATATTTAAGTTTTCAATGAGGAACATAACTGTGTTGTTATGAAGGCTTTCTTTTTAATCTTACTGATAAAAGTCAATGCACTTCTGAACAGTGCCTTAAGCATTTGTTTCGTTTAAAGGAAGGCTTGAAAAAAACTGTGCTTAAGCACTCTCCTAATTGGTACCTTGAAATAGAGTTGATGCCCATAATTACAGGAGTCTGGACAAGGGCTCAATCCACCATGGTAGAAAATACTTGGCAATCAAGATCTGTGGATGCCTTGAAGCTGTCCCTTAGCATTGGCATCCAAGAGTTGTTGTTCTGAGGGGCACTCAGCACTGAAAAACAGAGTAGCTTGGCTGCTGCCTCTTGTCAGTGAGGGAGTGTCCTGCTGGCACATCTACATCTCCTACATGCCATCTCTGCATCCTACGTGGCATTCTAACAAGATGCAGCTTCTCGTGAAACACAGGTCTGTGCCTCCCTCTTCTCTTGTATTTTTTGTGTGAGAGCAGAGAAATGTCTTGCACTTTGCAGGTAATGGCTTATAAGTTGCAGCAATTATTCATGCAGGGAAAAAGAAAGCTGATGTAAATGTTTCATCACAGAAGAATTGAAAGCCTTATTTTTTACACAGGTAGGTGTTGGCTTCAAGACACCTCTCTGGGACACTGTTTCTTTTGAATTTTTTTTCTACATATTTAATGCCCTTTATGCACATAGGAGCGTCTGTGCATAAGATTTTATGGCTTTGGGGATTGCTGTTGTAGCCTGAACACCTAGAACTTGGCACAGCAGAGCATAAACACTGGTCTGATAAAGCCCTGAGCAGCTTCAAGGAGACTCTTGGAGCAGCAGGTTATGTGCTCCCACAAGATCCTTTCTAACCTGGGTAAATTCATGGTGTAAGAAAAGATGGATTCACTTAATCTCAAATAAGAACAGGATTGTGTTTTAATATCTACCTGTTTGTTAGCTCTGCATGTAGGTTAAATGTCCTCAGCATCATCTGATACAGACAGACTAAACATTTGTGTTGGTAAATTGCACGAGTCAGAACTGGAAAAATGAACCCTTTCTCTTATCTCTCTTTCCTGCTCCTTGGGGGTAAACTGATAGTAATCAGAGCCAAGTTGTAATTAACCCAGTGAGACTGAGTTGCTTAGGTGTGTAGCTAAAAACTTTATCCTGTGTTAGACACTGCCTGTGTTGGCAGTGATGCTCAGAGTACACCAAGGATCTCCCCGTGGGAGATTCCAATGGGATTTATCTGCCCCATTGAATCGCCCCAATCTGGGCCTGGAGACACTTCCAAGACAAAGTCAGGGAAGTGTGTATTTGCTTTATTTGGCCCTGGGTGCGTGGGGGATCACTCCTCCAAACACACACACACAGCACTCCATACAGTCCAGTATTATTGGTAAAATTAATGGATATTCATCACACTCCTGGGGTAGGAGTGGTTATAAAAACTACTTCTCAGAAGTCATTAATACATTAACGAACGGGTCACATGTGTGCTGTGTGTCCTGGTGGTGGCACTGAGGAAGGTTCCTCTTCTTCCTCTGTGGTCTCTGTGATGATGATTAGTAGTCTTCATCACAATGCACTTTTCACCTTTCTTTCTGGAGCATGCACAGTTCTCTGTAGAGTGATTCCACAGTTTCTATGTTGGTTTCAAACAAATTCTTGTTCCTCTCATCTTGATTAAGGTGAATCCTGCTTCTTAGGTTTTGTGATTAACATTTGCTGTCTCCTAATAGTTAACTGTGCTTACATGAGTTAACTTTTGATGTGCCCCTATTACTGTGGACCTCCATGAGCTTCCCAACTTGGTCACCTTCCTCATCTGGAAGTCCCTCTAGCCTGAAGCAATTTAAAATTAGCTTAGGCATCTTCATATAATAAGCTGTAATTTAGATATATTCTGAGCTATAACTTCTTCATATGGTTTAAAAACAGGTGAGGAAGAAACTCTGAAGATGTTTTTTATGAATTTGCAGCAGAGTTCTCCCTTCCCAAGGGGTTTCATCAGAAGTGGATTACATTGTACCCCTGGTAATCATTGAATAAATATGTTAAAAAGTGCTCAATCATTTTTGCATGTACCCCCCTGTGGCTTCTGCAGTGCCTTGTTTGAATTGTACAAGATGTTCAACATTTTCTATGCCTTATTGGTCTGACCTTTAAATATTATTTAAAAAGTGAATGTGATATAATCTGCAACCAGCAGATAAAGGCTTATGAGTAAAAGGACAATATTTTGTTGGATGATTGCTGTATTTAAGAATAGCATAACCTTTGAAGGTCTTGTAAAATAGTAATAAAATTAGTGTATTTTTGTAAAATAGCAGTAATATTGGTGTATTTTTCTAATATAAAAAAGTAAAATGCTACTGTTTATAACCTGAACTTGGAAGTTTTTCCATCTAATCTGATTCTTTTGTTATTTTCTATATCATTAATCACATGTTGGCAGTATAAAAGCATGTTTATAGCAAGATAACTTAGATGCAGGAATATATTTTAAAAAGTCATGTTTCACCTTTAATGTAAATTCTCATAATATATAACTACACAGCTGTAGGGTGCATGTAAAGGATTTGCAGTTTCTTAGAAGAGTCTGGGTAAGGAGGACCATCAAGTAAAAGTGAAAGATTTCATTATTTAAAACTCCATCTGGGTAAGATAATTATATATACAAATGTAACTTTTGCAATTTCAAAGCTATTTGGTGTTTTAACACATTTTCCGGATGGTTTAATTGTAGAAAGGGTATTTGCAGGCTGTGAATGCTCTTGGGTACTGCTGACCTCCGAGAGGAGGCTGGGAGTATAGCTGCTGGGCAGGTTCTAGGACTGGGTGGCGTCTCAGTGACTTTGCTTTGGCCATGAAAGGTTTATACCCATGTTGCTAAAATACCCACCCTCACTGAGAAGCCGTGTATTGTTTTATTGTCGGGTTCACAAAACACACTTTGGTATTTCCTGCAATCTCTGCTTCTGAGCGCACTTAACTAAAGTTGCAGTGTTGAGTTGTAACAGCTTTTGAGATCACATTGTCCACTTCTGTTGTATGTGTGTTTTTCAGCTGTGGGTCTGCAAGCCCTTCTGTCTGTAAGCTTTGAGCTGTGTTTGGCAAAGGAAGTCTTTGAAAACCTCAGCTCAGGCAGAGCAGAATGAGCCTGTTGTGTCAGCTGGGACTGAAAATGCATCCCCTCAATGTGGTGTTGCAGTCAGGCTCAACCGCCTGTAATTACTCCATTAGGGAGACCACAGAGACTATAAAGAGATCCTGGGAGCACTATTTCCCTCTCTGACCATGACCTAGGAGCAGAATGACAAAAGTAATATTGTGTGAAATGTGGGCTCTTTTAAACCTGATTGTTTCATTATCCCCCATCAACCTCCACTATTAAAAAAAAAAAAAAAAGTGTAAGCAATAGTAGGCAATATAAAAGGTATCACTGATTGATAACATTTTTTTAAAAAGTGGTTTCTACTTTGCTGCTTCTTCTATTCTACTTCTTTGCTTCTTCTTCTATTTTTTTATAATAAAGATTATTTAAAAATATTTAAAGAGGAAAGAAATTTATATATTTTGCCATCAGTTTTCTATTTTTCAATCCATTTTGTTCAGTTTGTTTAAAGGACAGCTGGTAGAAATTCACTTTGTTTAACCTTAGGCTTAATCTTTTCCCCTTGCGTGAGATTTGAAACCCTTTTGTGCTGGAGTTAATAAATGCTTGCCAGGTGCTAAATATAATAAAATTAATTTCTGTTTATATGAACATTTTAATTTGAAGAACAAAGAATGTTGTAGTTAATGACAGGGATGAAATTGTTAAAGTTAAGTTTCAGTTTGAGGATAAAATGTCACTACATTCCCTAAACTTTTTTTTTATTTTTCAGTGTTTTTTCCCTCCAAAAAAATTACCAGCATGCCCACTATTGCACAAACCCTCTGTCTGAATATTTCATTTTAAAGCACTTATGGAATGTAGTTTTGTACTCCTCAAAATTAGAATGATTTTAGGAATGTTTCACTTGAATATTGCATTCACTTTCTTATCTTTCACAGAACTGGAATTGCAGAGAAATTATTCACACTGTTGAAAAAATTAACAATGAAAACCCAAATAATTTTGGACAGATAACATATTATCTCAGGTGACACAGCTTCAGTAGCTTTTTATTGTTTTGGACATAGACAGTTACGTGCTTGTTGCTGAGATCAAGACTTGCTATTGCTACCCATAAAGTGATCTGGGAGGGATTAATGAGTCTCAAAGAGAGTTGCAGGGGGTCTCCGTGACCATCCATAATGGAATGAGCTCTGTGGATGAGGCTCTAACGATGGGAAAGTTCTTCCTTCTGTCAGGATTGTGCCACCTGAGTGTGTTCTTATCACTATTGTGGGCTTTAGTAGCAACTCCCTAATGAGAAATATGAGGAAAGATATACTTCTGTAAATAACAGGTTTTTTTAGTAGTTCAGCCGCTCAAGGGATAGCTCAGCATTCCTGAAGCTTTTACTTCCGTCTTCCATGAAGAACTTTTCTCTCTGAATCAAAACTTTTTGCTGTCTCTGGCAACAAAAGACCAAGTGACTTTAAAATAATTAGTACTTCATCATTTTGCAAATGTTCTTGCCCCAGTGTTTGCATGCTGCTATGCCAGTCTTAAAAATCAAAATCTCATTAGCTCTTGAACCCAGGGAGATCTGAAACCAGGGCACTCATTATTTGCTCCTGTTTCCAAGAGAGGAACGCAACTGCATTTTCCAAAATACTTTATCAGCGATATTTCTTGCTCACAATGCAACAGGTGGATGTGTTAACCTTTGCTCTTAACAGGAACATTATATAATTTACATGATCTTGGCAGCAAAAATGTACCAGTGCTAAATACTTAAAATTTGAATAGTTAATTGACTTATTTTTAACTTGCTTTTTAGCTTTTTTTAAGGAACATGTAAAACATGGAAGTGCTCGCTTCTTGGATCATTTACAGGTTTAAAAAAAGTTTAAATATTTCTTAATTTCAGCAGTAATTACTGGTTTGTTATTTTACTGGGAGCAAGGAAACATTAAAACAATATTTCCTTTTACACTTTTCATTGCTTTCATCAGTGTGTCTGTAACGCTGTCATGAAGAGGCTTGAATTCCAGCATCTTTAATTTAATCATTTAATATCATTTAAATAATTTAATAATTAAATTTTATGCATGATTAAAGATACAGATTTGTATTTTTGATCTGGGATTAAGCATGCCCTCAGATCATGGTATGTCATCCCTGCTGTTTCATCTTTGACTCTTCTGTTGCAATGGAATTAGGACAAAGCTGGAATCTAAACCAGTGATGGGTTCAGGGAAAAAGTAGGTTGTCCTTTTTTTTTTTGCATGAGATTCATATGAAGATATTCCCTACGAAAACTAATAGCTGTCATAGAAGCACTAACTACAATAATATCAAAAAGGCATGTGTAAGATCAAAACTGACTTGCTGTATTTTGGCTCTCTCAAACCTCTTCCTTGATCACCGAGTGTGTATCATCTCCCTTTGGTTTGCTTTCCCGACAGAGCTTGCTATTTACCCATCCCTTGATAGTGGCCTTACTAATAATGTTAAACTACTTCTGTAACAAACTTTATACCCTCTGTTTGGTTACTGCTTCGGAGTGCCATATCTTATGACATTTTGGGAAGCTTATGACAGTTTATTTTTCTGGAGGAGTCTGTAAAGATTACACTGTCTTCATGCACTTTCACTTATTAAACCTTTCCCCTCCTCATCTGCTTAAAGCTAATACAAACTAACCTTGAAATTAAACTTTAGCCTGGCTCTCCAGGATTTCAGCGGCATAAATAATTTGAGAAATGACCAAAGACTTGCAAGAAATGGTCAAAGCAGGGTTAATTCATTTCTTAATTACAAAGTCCTTTCACCTCAAAAAGGAGACATTATCATTGCTGTCATTCTTGGCCTTGTATGAATTACTTGGGGGTACTTAGTAACTGTCTTGTAGATGCTAGTGAGATTACCAGTGCTTTATTTGAGGCTGACGTGGTTCGTGGTTTGGTGTTGTGAGTGCTGGCAGGAATGAAGATGCAGTTGAAATGTCTGCCAGAACAGCCCCTTAATTCTAGTCTATTGCTGCTAGATATAGTTTAATTATGTTTTTCTTATGAATGGCATAATAAAGACTTCAGTGGATTTGAGATTACCCAGAGTGTAAGGGGGTGGTGGTCCCTCTCTTCCTCTGTTATCTCCATCCCGTGTAAACTATCTGTGTGTGATTTTTGGGTGTCCAATGGAGCATTTGTTTCGGTGTGCTGACTGTTCCAGTATTGAGTCTATCCCCAGAGAACATTATCTCCAGATAAAAACATGACAGCCGTCAATGAGGCCAGATTAGCTTGTAAAGGTTTATTTGAAAAGGGAATTGGAATTGTGATTATTAATTTATAATTTAATTCCCCATTTACCTAAATGCATCTCACATTTAAATGAGATTCTAGGAAACGCTGATCAACATTAGACACGAGCAAGTACCCAAAAGTTTTGTCTTTTGAAAAATCACAGCGGATTCATTTATGAACTGTTCAGGTGATTTAAATGTTTTGCCCAGTTTTGGGCAGAATATTACATTTAGAGCTGTGCCATATCCTGGCACGTGAACTGTACCTGACACCGGAGCAGTGGAGCCTCAGTCTGTACACAGGCTGTGATAGAGCCCTGGGACAAACCTGGTATCCTCAGGCTGCTTAGAGCACCTTTAATTTAAAAAGTGGATGCCTGCTTCGGCATTCAGTAATCGCCTAGGAGAGATTGTCATCTTTCATTACTGCATTAACCTTTAGAACCGACAACAGAGTGCCAGCTCGCAATAATTGAGCACAGGTCCATGAAAATTAAGTTTCTTACCCTGTGATTGTGCATTTGGTCAGGTTGTTCACTCACTGGGGTTATTCTGTGGGTGACATTCCTTTCTTGCTAAATTTTAGCTTAATTTTTTAATTACTGTCTTAGACTGTTGTCTCCTTAAAATACCTGTCCTGGAGCTGGAAGAGGAAGAATGGGAGAAACATTTCTGTCTCCTTTGAAACTTGTAACATGCAGCTGTTCCAGCACTGCATTTCTGGAATTTGATAGAGCATGAATTCGAGGCAATTCCTATTGTTGTATTTTAAGGGCAGGAGCAAGTGTTTGGGACATTGTGCATTCTCTGAAATAAAACCTCTAATTTTCTCTTTCACACAATCTGTCCTTCCTTGCCAATGATTCAGCCCAAACACCCCTTAACTAACAAGCTAGAATTTCTTTTTGTGGTATAATATTCAGAAGTCCCAAATATTTATCATTTAATGGAAATTAGGCATGTGTAATGTCCATACTAATGGGGTATTTGTGTTATTTAAATAAACTAGATTTTAATTAGAAGTTACACTGAAAGTCTGATTAGATAGCAGAGCCCTTCTAGGGATCAATTCTCAGTCAAATTCATATGATGTAAATGTAAATGCAAAGTTATATATTTGTTAATCAGAGTGAACAACTTGCTCTGTGTGAAAGAAGCCTTAGAGAAGTAATTTTGCACCCTGAGCACGTTTCTTGTCTGAAGCACATGTTATTAGAGACTGTTTTCAAATTGCATAACAAGCTTTAGACTTCTGCTCTTGAGGGCAGATCTACCATTTCCAGTTATATATTCTAGCACTTTCTTAGTTTCTGATAAAATATATGTGGGATAGGTTGTTTTACTATAATTTCTCTTGCTTTATAACTTGCTAATTGTAAATCACACCATTCTGCACTTGTAAAGAAGCTGTGCATACTCTAAGTGCTGAAAAGGATGCTGAGAGTAATTTATTTAAAGGACTAATACCTTCCCATATCGCTTCCAGTCACTTAAGCAGCTGAATAAAGCCCAAATATTATTTTCTTCAGCTGGGAACTATTTCCATTATGTCACTTAAAGTCGAGGGATTGGAAAATTTCATGCTATGAGGTTTTTTGGTTTTTTTTTTCTGAAAAGCTACTGTTTGTTTACTTATTGTGGTGCTGATAGATGGCCAAGGCACTTAAGGGATAATCAGGCAATTTCCAAAGTACTTATCAAGTGAATTAGAGGCAAGTTGAAACTGCAGTGGGATGAATTCATTCCTATTAAACTAAATTGTCTTAAACTAATGAGATAGAGAGAATATGACTTGTGTCCAACCTGTGGTGAAGATTTTTCCCTTATTCAAGTACAGACATTAATGATTTGTCTACATATGCAAATGTACCAAAGTAACTGTTTTGGAGCATTTTTCTGAATAGTTGTATTGGCACATATTTCTCACACAGGCACAGTCATACTCTAGGAAAAAAAAATGGGATTTTTTAATGGAAAAGTGTTGTTAAGCTAAGATGTCTGTAACTTCATATTTTGCCTATAACAAAATAATTCCTCATACTGACTCCTCAGGTTCTGAGGAGTCTAAGGACTCACATAGTTTATCTACAGTTTTATAGAGCCTGAGGCAGGAAGGATCCACAACACCACCAAGCCTGCTGGAGCATGTGTGAAAGTTCTTTACATGTCAGTGTTGTCCTTGTAATTTATTGGTTTCATGTGTAGCTAACACTGGGTTTTTTTTCTTAAGATGAATCTACTACAATGGTTTTCGTAAATTTATTGTATGGAAAAATTGCAGTGCAGTTACATTTCTTTGTTCTAACTGTCTGAAGATGTTTGCCCTCATTCCTCCCCAAATATCCCACAGCTTAGTTTTCCTGATGGAGAAGTAGTGATGAGGTAGAGAATCACAACTGCTCACTTGGTGCATTTTTTTTGATGAGGTGCTTGATTACAAATTTGCATAACAAGCAATTTAGTTTGTCATTGTAATCCCTGGAAGTTTTGATGACCATCTTTGTAAATGTAAAATTGTATTTGCAGTTCCAGCGAAACTGGAATGGCGCAAGTTTGTACAGTATGGAAATATGTCCTTTGACAGATTTCTTTTCAGAATCCCTTAAGATGATGTGATGTTGACCAGTTTAAACTTGCCTGGTTACTTTACCAAGAGTAATTTAACTGGATCCTACCTGGAAGAAGGATTTTGTGGAGAAATTTTGGTGCATATACAACAGCTTTTTATAGTCTCAATTTTCCTGTTGCTAATTCAACTCCTGTTGCCTCCACTTAAATGTATTTTTTTTCTAATTCCCTATGCATGTCTTTTATGAGGTCTCAGTCTCTCATGCTTGTTTCCACAAGAGATTTCTGGCAGTTGGAAACAGTTTGAGGGCCGAATGCAGTTTTCCCAGGCTTGTAAACAGGTTTTTCTGACTTCAGCTCTGTCAATATACATTACAGGGCCTATAAATGCAAATACTGTTAATGAAAGCCCAATATTTCCCAGATGCTTTATGCTAAAGCAGTCATACTGCTTCTGATTAATCACTTAATTAGATAGCCAATGCTTCCAATACTTTTGATTAATATTCTGGCTTTTAGATCAATATTGCATTTTCCAATTTCTTCTGGGATCTGGGCTGCTACAAGCGACAAAACGTGTGCTAGTGCTGAGCATGTTATTAATCTTTCTTTATAAATTAGCATGGTTTTCTTTCAGTTTTCCTTAGATCTGTGAGGGTTCAATGAGTATTTGGTATTGTCAGTATCTCTGCAAATCCTCAGTTTTGTTTCATGCAGAAAGTTTTGCTGTAGATTGCAAAAGCAACTCAAACTACTGAATTCTCACTGAACCTGTGTCCTGTCCATCACTTAGGGCTGTGCCAAAGTAAGAAGTGCCATTGGTCTGGGGAGGGATGCTTTCATCATGTGCTTGACATGCGGTGCTGATATCTTGCTATAATAAGTATTTACTGAT
The DNA here is from genome assembly GCA_013396875.1 of Vireo altiloquus. Taxonomy (NCBI): domain Eukaryota; kingdom Metazoa; phylum Chordata; class Aves; order Passeriformes; family Vireonidae; genus Vireo; species Vireo altiloquus. The sequence continues at coordinate 29,114 of VZRF01002848.1, read as the reverse complement.
GGACTGGTTGTGTGAAAGATGAAATATGTGATCAATTAAAACTGAGTATGAGGAGTTTGACACTCCTTGGTGTTGATTTTATTGTGTCTCTCTTTACTAGAAGGCTTATCGGCTAAAAACCTTTCTATGATGGCATTTCTGGAAACATAACCAAAAGTACTGTTGAAAGAATAAGGGTCTAATGTAGAGCTCATGAAAGGGAAGTTACCAGCTTTCAGTGGTGTTTACATTTTTGGTGTGACATACTTGAGGCAGAGAATAGGAAGTATTAAGTTTTAATGTGAAATAAATCTTAAAATAGAAACCCTTGTTTTAATCAGACATAGGAGTTTGACTGCTTTTCCCACATATTTAAATGTGAATTAAAGGACTTTTTAATCCTGATTCTGAAGTAAAAGATACCCCTTTATTCTTGTCCTGTCAATAGGGTAGGGAATGAATATTTTAATGAAAAAGATAAACCAGGAGTTCAACAAGGTCTCTTGTTGTTACAGGGTCTGACATGGTCATGGAGAGCTCCTTAAAGCTCTGTGTGTGTGGCCACTCTCGAGGAGGATCTCTCAAATTAGGGGTCAACTGTGGTTTGTGTCTCCTACTTGGAAAAGGAATGTACCTGTAGACGTCGCAAATGGGATAATGAATATTTACAAAGAAACTTTCCAATTTGACAGAACGAATAGGCAGAAAATTTTAGTGGCTCTTAATTTAACAATCAAGTAAAATATGAATAATAATTAAAATAATTAATAATGATAATATTCATATAGTATATAATAGTTAATTATATAATATAATTTAATAATTATTATAAAATTAATCATATCAATTAAAATATCAATACCCATAATTACTGGGACTTGTGTGTCTTTGCATAGGGTGTTAAATACAGCCAATACCTTGTCTACGTTTTACTCTAATTAGATCTATTTAAATATAAGAATGATATTTTGGTGTTCAGAGCAGTTACTGCATTTCTACCTTGAATAACCATTGACTAATTGGCAAAGTGGGAATATGTTGAGAAAAGCAGGTTTTTCTGCTTTGAGATGGTGTGATGGCATGAGTTTTTCTGTAATTACCTCCTACAGGTACTATTCAGGAAAAAGTTTACATCTGGAAAATTAATTGTGTTGAATTCAATAAATATCACATTTTAACTATTAGGAGATCCTGGTGGAATAAATACTTCCTCCTGTGCATGAATGCAACAAATAAATAGGATTTGTTGTGGGCAAATGTGGGAAAGATGAAGCTCTAAGTGCTAGGGCTTGTCCACAAAATGACTCCATCTTCATAGAATTTTTCAGAAGGCTTTATTTATTATCAAGAACAGAGAGCAAACTTTTTCTACCTCCAGCCATGTTAGCTGGAGGGATTGTCTGTGTGACTGTGTCTGTCTGTCTCTCCAGCACAGTCTCCCAAATATGAAAACAAACAAAGAAAAAGCTCTTTCATTGGTCAAGGAAAACACCTTACCAAAACATCTTTTATATTTACATTCTTTGTCAAGGATTTCCCTGGGAAGCTACGAATGTAGAAATGGAGTTCAATGTTACCATTCAAGACAAGTTAAAAAAGGAATTGCTTTCTCCAGCTTGTTGCTGTGGTCTCTCTAAGATCCACTGAAGAGTCAGCTCCTCAGGCAAACACTTTTTATCTTTTTTGTAAAGGAAACAGAACTCATGCATTGTCTTTAGCACTGAAATAAGACTAACTTTACTAATGACTAAATAATCAAACTACTTTCTGTATGGCTTTTGTTATCCAGAATTTGCCCATGGTTTAGGGGTTGTGGAAGCTGTTTTGAATGGTGATGCTGAGTGCTGCTACTGTCTTACCTGTAATGAATTTCTGCAGAAAAGGAAATCATCATCATTATGAAAATCTTTCAATTAATCATAGTGACTTGTGAGTTTTAAGAAAAGTGAGATTGCTCATTCTTTAAAAGTCACACTGTTAGGATGGCATTCATGTCAGTTACTTTCAGCTGTCTGAAACTGGTATCATTAGTTTAAGGTAGTTGCCTGGGCTCCCTCTGTGTTTAAGACAAAAAATCAGACATTTTAAGAAGTGGATTTGGTCAACCTAATGAATCGATCTACTGAAAAAAAAGTCATCTGGTGTCCATCAGCCTCCACTGAATGCAGAGAGTGCCTTGATAGTTAGCTTTGGCTGTACCCCTAACCTGGTATGACCAATGTTGATAGATATGTCCTTCTTTTCAGAGTCTGAAATTTCTATGTTAGTAAATTTTAGAATTGTCTACCTTCAGCGAAGGAGTTTAACTGAGATCATGACATGCCTTCCTGTGATTTTGAGCTCCAATGCTACTTTGCCCATCAACCTCACAAAACTTCTAAATTGCGATGTATCAAATAATGACAATAAAAAAAGTTACTGAGGTGAAAACAGAACTTTCTGTAAATATTGCTGCTCAAGAAATTTCTTTTAAATTAGTTGCAAAAACTCAGAACTTTGGAGCCAATTGTCAGCGTATTGAGTTTGTGTATATTTGATTTGTTTAATATGGTTAGTACTCACTTTGCTTCAGTATGGCATTACAGGCATACACACACAGTATTTATGGTAGGAAAATGGTCTTGGAGGAATAGGTGTGAGAGCTTAAAAAGATAAACAAACACCAAGGAAAAGAGAAGAGAAGAGAAGAGAAGAGAAGAGAAGAGAAGAGAAGAGAAGAGAAGAGAAGAGAAGAGAAGAGAAAAGAAAAGAAAAGAGTGGAAAGCAGTAGGGATGAAATGAAGATTTAGAAGTTAATTATTCTCAGTGAGAATGAATTTTAGTAATAATCTAGACAAATGAAACCTGGAAGGAGTGATGCAAGTTTGGTGGATGAGAAAACATCAGTTGTGCACACCTATTTTGATCTAATGAGAACACAGTAAGGAAAAATTTCAAATACTGAAAAATTGTAGAGGAGATTTGTTTCAGCATCACATTAAAATGCGGAATCTGAAGGATACTGAAAATACCTAAATTTAATGGATAGTTGTGTGCAAGGATGCCTAAATTAGCAAATGTTGTTAACTGGTGTCTGAAGGCAAAAGAAATGTATGCATGACTTTATACTTGCTGATCTATGCCTTTCTGCAAATATTATACAAAAGTCATACTTGACTGTCACATCCAGAAGCAGCTGTATCACTCCAAGTGTGTGTTTCTGCAACTTCAATATTATAGTATTGAATGGTTATGCATCCTCCCTCCCTTTAAAGACAAATCTATGGTTGATTCCAAATTCAAGAGGCTGCTAAATTACGAGTGTCCTGTGTGGTGGAATAATGGCATGATGATGCCTTTCCCATAGATTTTGCCCTTGTTTCTGCTGTGGTTATTGGCTTTGCATTTGCATTTGTTGTGTGTGCCAGCCAGTGGTCTGGTGTGGAGCACCAGAAGAAGGCAAAGAGGTAGTGACTGGACTTCCAGATGCCAGTTTTATACTAATCCTTTGGCTTTTTAAGGCTTTACAGACTGTGGGTAACTAGGAGCAATGATTCTCTAGCAAACAGCCTAACTGGATGCTACTAATTTACTTAAACTTTGTAACTAAATGGACATAGCAATTGAATAATTCCACTGTTCCAGCTGAACCTGCCCAGTCAGTTCCTTTCTGGTTTTGTAGAGGAAACAGAACAAATTTCCCAGTTCCACTCTGTCAATTAAAACTCATATTCCTTGTTTTACCCTTCGTCATGCACACTCAAATTTGCAGCTTCAAAATTATGGCAATAAATATTCTGCTCTTTGTTCACTGGGAGCTTGCATATGTAGCATTTTCTGACATGCGTATCTCTGAATTTCCATCTTTAAGCACATCCACAACTGGCAGTGTCATGCAAATGTATATTTAGATCCTGATTGCATTTTAACTGAAGCAGAAGTCAAGGTGAATGTTTTTGTCCACTCATACTCAGAATAAACAATAATATTCTGTTGGGTCTCAAAAGTACAATATAAGCAAAACCAATACTTATGCTGATAACCAAAATATCCAAAACAAGGTACCCTGCAAAGTATACAGAGAAAGATATTAAGAAAGAACAAAAAAGATTTCGTAATTTGAAATATGTGAGGTCAATCTAACTTTTGTATTTTTACCAAAAATCTTACCATAGTAATGTTTGCATATAGGTATGTAATGAGGAGGAAGGATAAATTATATGGGAGAGAATGTGGGACTTTGAGCTCTTTTAAAAAATGGTTTTATAATTCGACCAATGATCACAACTAGAATGTTGGGAATTTACCTGCAGATCTAACAAAAAGTTTTCTGATTCACTTGATAAATTCAGCCAGTTTCCNAATAATTATTTTTATTGCTCCTGAACATATTTCCAGGAAAGAAGCCTTATTTACAAGACACATGCCCAATAATAAATCCTGGAAAATACAAATTTATCAAGAAATGGACAGCCTCTAAATTTAGATGAACTTGAAATATCAGTCCTTCTGAAGACATAATTCAGATATAAGCAAGACATGCTGAAAGGAATTCTGGAACATATGCAATAGCTATTTTAAATCAATTTTTAGGAGACATATAATTTTGCTTTTTTTCCTTACATATGTGTTCAAGTATATATGCATCAAATCTGTTCAATAGCTTTCTTGCTGTCAGCTGTTTATTTTCTATAATCTGATAAATAACTGGCCAGCAAGTTGTGGCCTCTGTTGCCAATTAAGCTTTAATTCTTTGCCAATTGAATGCTTTGGTTTTATGCTGCCTATTTATGAAATAGCTCAGTGGCTTATTGATTTTCATAATGACTTCAATTATGAAGAAAAGTCCACATATTTTTGAAGTATCTAAATATCAAACAATACATTTGTTGTCCTGAAAATACTCTAATCTTTTTCTAAGGTTATATTGGGCTATCTCAATACCAGTGCCTTGTGTGTTTCTGAAAATAATGGTGTTGTTTTGCAGTGTCTGACAAAAATGCGCCCCAGAATACAAGACCACTCTGCTTGTGGTCTAGAATATCTTGGATTGTCTTCCCAATCCATCTTTAATTTTGTTCTTTTGTTTTAAAATAGAAATGTTGTGGTGTGGGTCAAAAGACTGTTCATTTAAAATCAGTGGTACTTGTGTGCTACAGAACCATCAGGCAGAATATGAATAACTTATTTGAATCAATGTTTTTTCCTGTCTTTCTTGTCAAAATCATTCCCTCTACAAGCACGACTCGTGGTAACAAAGGATTTGCTGCTCTATGAAACTACCTAAATGATCTCTGTAAAATCTGTATCTCAATCAGAAGGGGAGGTTGTCCTTTGGTAATTTATACAAATGATAGACTATCTTTTGATTACTCATTTATTTAATATGCTTTTTTGATCTGCCACCACTGATCAGATATTCATGTGGTGGCAACGGTCTTTTAATAATGAATTCATTCTCATGCCCGTGAAGCAGTAATCACAGGGACCTGTCTTTTAATAATTGCTAATTAATATAAGTACATATTCAGTCTTTGCTTTCATCATAATCATTGTGTGACACTTGGCATAGAAGAAAATATTGTGTGGAATAAATTTAATTTCTTCGTCTTGATGTGACTCAGGACTAGGAGATGCCCAAGCAGATGTTGACATAAATGCAAACCAAAATGTTACTAGCAAAATCTCTATTTAATATCCAGATAGTCATCCTCATTTCCTGATTCCTTTACAATGTTATGGTTAGGGAACGTTTAGCTTTGAAATCGTAACCATGCAAGAAAACAGGAGAGGGAGAGGAGGAAGATGAAAGGAAAAAGTTTTCTCCTTTCTGGGAAAATTATTCTGTGTTTCTAAGGGCTGACTGTGAGACCTGGCAAGTACATGTCTGAAAGAGCTCATTAGGTAGCAATAAATGGAGTTATTCTGGCCTTGAATCAGAGTATAAACAACAGAAATGTTTATACTCTGAGATGTTGTAGAAATACGTAGAAGCCCATTCCATTTCTGGTACATTTGTAGAGAATTGGAGAATTTTTGGCTGTATATTGTTCTGTGGGCATTTTTCTAATATGCACCATAGACACATAATGGAAAAGTCATTGCTATTGCAAAATGTGCTTCAGATATCAAACTGTTGTAGAAGTGCAATGATGAGCCAGAAAAAAGTCTGAGGGTCATAATTTACTGTATCTAATGCTGTTGGATTCTTTTGCCATCTTTAATCCTCAGCTGCAAATGCTATGACTCCTCTCTTCATGGCTGTATTGGAGGGCTTCTGGTGGAAACAGCTGAGGTTCTAATGCCTTTGTACTTCATAGGAAAAAAGAAAAGCCATAACTCATAGACAACAACTCCTCACTTCTGGACTTCCCATTGCCAGTAAAAATCTGAAGGCTCTGTCAGCGGTATGGCAGTATGGCTCAGAGGGTTTATTCTCTTAATTGATACCCTTTGATACCAAGTCATGTGGGCTGACAGATGACTCTGCAGCTGATGGTAGTCATTTGCAGGAGTATTCATTCTACAGCAGACATGGTTTAATTAGCAATCAAGTTTTTGAGCTGTCACCTTCATTAAGCATTAGCTCTTAGTAAAGTACGCTATGTACGAAGGAGCTGCTTGGAGCTGTGCTGGTACTCAAACACTTCAGCGAAAGAGATGGCTCTTCCATTGCTCCTTTAATTGTCAAGAAAGGACAGTCTGGCTTTTGGGTTTACTTCATGAGACAAATCACTGTTGTATAAACTTGGTTCCCATTAGGAATATTTACTGTGGATGTATCGCAAATGAAAATATTACAGAAAATCTCCAGAGAGCAGCTTCTGTATGAACCTCTCTGTGGGAGCAGGCAGACCCACCACGGCTCTGGGCCTGAGCTATTCGGGCCCCACCTGGCTGCCACACCTCTGATGTGCCACTAAAAACTAGTAGAATCTTGGAATGGTTTGGGTTGGAAGGGACCCTAAAGATCATCCAGTTCCAACACCCTGCCATGGGCAGGGACACCTTCCACTAGACCAGGTTGCTCAGAGCTCCATCCAACCTGGTCTTGGACACTTCCAGGGATGAGCCACAGCTTCTCTGGGCAACCTGGGCCAGGGCCTCACTACCCTCACTGTAAAGGATTTCTTCCTAATATCTGATTTCCACCTATTCTCTTCTGGTTTGAAGCTCTTCCCCCTTGTCCTGTGACTCCATGCTCTTGTAATAATTCCCTCTTCATGTCTCTTGTAGGCTCCCTTCAGATACTGGAAACCCTCAGTTAGATCACCCCAGGACCTTCCCTTCAAACATCTTATATGGAGCTTCCAAATAGAGACTTTTCCATAGACATGCTGCAGATATTCCTGGTATTTTATAATAATCCATCCTTACATGACTTGATTCTCTCATTTTACACAGAATGTCTTTATAAGTCCCCTTGGTGTACACTGTTGTTAAATTCTTGCATTTTTTTGGTATTATGCATTACCAGGCATAAACAAACATTACGACAATTTGCCAGACAATCATAAAATGATTCTACACTGTGCAATGTTTTAAAATTTGAAAAGGAAATTAATTTACATACATCCCTGGTGCATTATAAAGGATTAGCTAAAGCTATTTCTGTGTAATGTAATTCTTTTAGCTCATTTTCGTATAGGGGCAAATCCAGGCTTGAATAAAATGCTCCCTGCAAATAACTTGCTCAAGTCTACTTGTGGGAACAACTCTTAAAGAATTTTCAATAGAAAACTAATTTTCTTAAAGCACCCAACATTATGTCTAAGGATTTCCTCTACTTGCTTTGCATATCTTTAGTCCCTTATAATGTTTGTTTATGCTAAAACGGGGTTTTCACACCTGGAAGAAAAAGTCTGAACCAGGTATTTAGAGCTATGTTTGAGTCACTTGTGACTATTTAATGGTTGCTTGTCTTAGAAATGTCTCTGTTTGGCAGGTATAGGCTCAGTTATCAGAAAATGGCTTCTTAAAAAAAATCTCCAGTTGAGAAGAGTGTGTGTTACCAATACTGTGTATTTTGGGGAGTTAAGTGCTCTTTCCTACTCTGATTAATTAAATGGTAAGTGATAGATCAATAATCTTCACAATTTTGTCAGACTTCATGAAATATTGAGGACAGAAAGGCTCGTATTCTTTGCTATTAAGTACTAATCAATGATTGGTGTATAACTTCATTTTTTACCTGTTGAATATACAGTGTACATGGCTTGAGGAAAATGAAAGGAAACACATTTCTCTTATAAGCCTATTTTCAATACCTATGCATAAATAAATACAAGAAATTTTCAATACAGCATCTCCCAACCTTTTCAAAGCAAGCATCTTTTTTTTTCCTTCCCCTTGGATCTCTCCTGCCCAGCTCCCCTGCACCTGTGACATGTACCTGGCTGGTTGGTAACTGCTGGGAACCAACTCACAAACCCCCAAACACCTCAACAAGGCAGTCAGGCAAGGCTATAGCCTGTCATTGCACAGTTTAGAAAAAAAGATTAGAAAAAACACTGGTGCTCACAGAGGTTATAGAGGACAGCCAAAAATATCCTCCAGCTGTATCCAGGGAATACTACTGTTTTATGAAGGGCTGCCAAGTGAGGGGGAAAGAATTTCGGAGGAGTTGTTTTCACTGTGTACTGGTGAAATGCCAGTTAATAGCCAAAGTTGATTTACACTCTATTGCATAGATATTCTTTCAACAATTTGGTTTTATGATACTTGTAGATCCTTACTTCTTATATATTCTCATGTATTTAAGAAATATATACATAAACTATTTCTTACTCCCTGCGTTCATATACCAAAATTTGTTTCTTCATAAAATTAGATACTTACTATGACAAACATAATGAAGGAGATAGTCATGTATGTTAATGGTAGCTCTGTTTATTTTACTTGGTAGTGATTAATTGTCTTCTATTTTGGATTTTAATGTGTCAGTGTTTGAAAGTAATTCAATCTATTTAATATGGAGATATAAAGTGCCATTTTAGAACCAGCAGAATTATCTCTTTTAATTCACATTTTCCCACTGGGAAATGAAGTTTATCAAACCTTACTTTTCCAAATAAAGGGGATGGATTTAATTAAAAGTACTTTAAATAATTGCAATGAAATTGCTTTTCTGATTCTTAAATGAAAGTGAATCTCTTATATTTGAGCTGAGATGAATGTCATGATTTCCACCTCCAAACAGTGATATATTGCACCAGTAAAGCCAAATCTCAGAGTACTGTGAGCATTTCCCAGTAATGCCACTGACTCTGCACTTTGGTCTGTATCTTTCCTAATTAGTAACGTCCACACCAGGAAATCTCTGCTGATTGTAGAGCTGCTGTGCTGCATCCTGGGGTTCCCAATGGCACCGATGCTGGGACTTCACTGGTTCCAGCTTGTTGTATGACAGTCAGTATTACTGGAGACGAATTAGAAACATCCAAGTGACTTATTAGTCAACAGACTGTGAGCTTTAAAGGGGATTGGAGCCTTGGAGCAGTGGCTTTGGCTGGGAGATCTGAAAGTGAACCTTCCCAAAAATGCATTGCCTTGGGAAGAAGGCAAAGGACAGAACATGAGTATGGAGCATCAGAGTGTTTGGGGGCAAATGGTTTACTTGTTCAAATTCTCCTTTCCTGGGGCAGCTCTGCTGTGCTCTAGAGAGGGTTTTTTATATAGCTGGCTGACATTTTTCTTCAGTAAATTGAGAATCAGACTCCGTGAACTTGCAGTCTGTATGGCTTGTGAGGCTGTGAACACATTGCAATAGACTGTGTCTCTGGAGAACAAATCCTAGGGAAAAAATACTAAGTTCTATAATCTGTGCCACATGTAGTTTATACTAGACTAAGATGCCTCTGCTTCTGCTGCTGTGTAGGATTTGCTGAGCTCTGAGGTATGCCTCATCAAATTCCTGTGACATTGAAATCACCATTGTGATCACCTTTCCCAATAAATTGACCAAAATAAATGTAATTTGTTCCACTATGTGCCTCAACTGTGCCTCAAACATAATACTTATTTTCATCACTGAACATTTTTTTCTTTATCATTTACAGGCAGTGATTAATATTGTGGTTTTTTTCTAATTTACCTTTTTCCCCTTTTATCTTTACCCAAAATATTTTAGCATTTGACTTTCACAAGATGCCTTTAGTCCAGTTTTTAAATATATTTATATTCTGCCATGAACCTCTCCCTGCTTCTCCTTCTGACAAATGTGGAACATTATTGCTGAGCCAGGTGATAGTCATGTAATGACTCACAGTGATAACTAATTTTTCAGGAGAAGGTTCACCTGCTGGCAGCAATCCCTTTCATCTCACTGCCCCAGTTACCACCCGTTCTTTTATAATTCCCTTGACTCAGCCTTTAAAAGGTGAGAAAATATCCAAGATATGTGGATGCTAATGTCTGCTCATTAAGGGATGTAGTTCTTTCTTTAACTTGCTCTTGCATATACAGTGGTTTTTTTCAGTGCTTTATTTTTAAAATTTGCATTAAATGCAATACAAATTTATTTACTTCATGTTAAATTGTATGATGACTCTTCAGGAAAAGGCACAGAACTCAACTGATCTATGATTCCAAAATGGATGGTCTTTCACTTGAACAGATGTGATGTAATGAACCAGGACTGATAAAAAGAATTGGATTTTAGGAGCACTTGTCTAAGAGCTGGGAAAAGAAATTTCTGATGTGTAGTTTAAATATTTATCCTTTCTCATTAAAATGAAGCTGAGAGTAAACATTGGGTACAGTTGGTTTTGAGTTATAAACAGTATATATATATATCCAAAGATATTTTGTACAAAACTAACTGATGTCGAAGTCATGTCTGCCAAAAAGCTGGGTATCAAAAGTAGAATAACTTCTAATTTCACTTGGTGCTTTAGAACTTTAAAATGGAAATTTTTCAGTGGTGTGTATTTCCCATCTGCTTATTGTTCCTTTGAAGGGGGCATAAGGGTTTTTTCTACATTTTTAGTGGAATATGCATCCATGCATCCTTCAGAACAAAGAACTATAACCTACGCCATAACTTGATTGATGAACTCCAGGATTCATCTCTGCACATGGTACTTGCGCAGAGAAATCTGGTGCTATGATGCTGATATGTCCAGACTTGAAGTCACTTGAAATTACAGACAGAATAAGCAAAAGAAAATGGACTCTTTGGCTCTGTTTTATGGAATAAGTATGGAGCATCTATGAAAATCAGTCATGAAACTCATCATTCTTTTGTACTCCCACTTTACGTATATTTTTAGTAGTAGCTTTGAATTCTTTATTCTTTTTGATTTGACACCATTTTAAGATTACTTAAACATTTTCTGCTTTAACTTTTAAAGTCATTATTTTTGGCTGCATATTGACATTTTTTTTGTTTGGAGACATGTGTTCTTGAATGGCTGCCAATAAAACTTTTCTCCTAGATGCCATTCTTGTCATCAGTTATTGTTCCCTCATCACCCTGGACAGAAAAATAACTGTAGTTATCCCATCACCATTTGTGCTGGGGTTCTGACCTACTAATAGAATGTCTTTCTTTCAAAGAATATTCTTAATGTAGCTGATGTATTTCTTTTTGAAATTTCACAGGGTGATTTCTCCCTCAGATTTTTTTCCCCTAGATGGTGTATATCCCTAGGGAGTTTGCAAGGTGTCTTATTTTAGTAGAGTTTCATTTTTTCTCTGTTCTACTGATTTAGTAATTTCAACACTTTACTTTTCACCTGTTTGGAGGGTTGGGGAAGGAGAGAAGAAAATGTACTGTGTTCAGTCAGTCTATTCCTTAGCATTAAAAATGTCTCTGGTAGTGTCCTTTTTGCTTCCTTATGCCCAAGTTAGTTTAGGTAATGTGTGCTGCTTCTGATGTGTTTCAAGTGTGTGTTTTCTGGTTTTTTAGTTTCTAGTGTACAGTTGAATATATTAACAACATCAGTTGAAACCTATGTAATATGAAAAAAAAATGCTATTAATCACTCTTTCAAACTTTTGCTTTTCACCAGTTTCATAAATTACTCTGGACATCAATTAATCTAAATACCTTCCATGAAAAAGAATTTAATTTAAAGCTGATGGGTTTTCTTATTCTTTACTCTTTGTTATGATTCACAGCCTGCCCATCTTCTCATGTAACCATATCCATGTAATAAGGCAGTGGCAAAAGGCCTATGGATGCTTAAATTCATTTTGCACAAGACTTATTATTCCTCGCAATCTCACCTTCTGTTTTTTTTTTTTTCTATAAGATTCCCTGTTAGCCAGTTTGTCTTCTATTAGTAATTTGAATTATTTTGGATAGAAAGAAAAAGAATGAGCAAGATGGGAGGATTGAAAGCAGATCTGATTACTGGTCAGGGAAAAAGGCTTTTTTTTTTTTTTATAGCAGAATCTGTATCTGCATGTGAAAAAAATAAAGGTCTTGAAAGCAGTGACAGCAAAACAGAATGAGTAGAAGTGCCATTACAGAAATGTTAAATTGATAATATCAGAGCAAATGAAAATGTTACACTTGCACGTTTCTCAAGAATGCTGTATTTTGAAACCCTCCCCATACACTTGGGCGAAGGGAAGGTCAGGTTTACATCAAATGTTCCTTTCTTTGTGAATGAAACAGGTGAGTGATTTCCTCCCTCATCCAGGATCCTGAACATCACAAGACTGAGCCAAAGATTGTGTTCGATACAGACTTTAGTCTTCAGATTGGGCAGGGACTTTTTCTTTGCACCAATTCATTGCTGAAGCTGGCAAGGAAATATTTACCCCTAAGTTCTTCCTTTTTATAGAATATAAAATATTACTCCTATGTGACTGATAAACAAAATAAATCATTGTAATAATGCACAGTCCCTCCAATTGTTTGCTGACCATGCAGGAATACAGGCAGCCAAAGAGCAATGGATGAATTTGGTCAGAGCTCTAGTTGATGGAAAGTACCTTGGCACAGATGATTCCCCCTGATCCCCCTTTCCCATTTTACACTCTTTATCCTTAGTATGGCTCCACACTATAGATGTGGTATCCTGAGCAGTGGGACTGCCCTGTCATTACTGGTTGTGTTTTCCTTCTAAGGAAACGAAATTAATTCACTGACCTTGACCTAATATTTTAGTCCTGAAAGTGAAACCTCATGAAGAAATACTGCTAGTGAACAAGCAGTGAAGAGATTAAATTTACATTGCTTACAGGGTAGATTCTAAATGAAATGGGGTTGGTTGTTTAGATATAAGGGCAAGCCCAAGCCTTGGTGCAAGAAGGATGCAAGTCCTGATCTATTTTGTGCCAACTCTTCATGTATGGGGTGGTTACTGCAATGGCTGTGAGTTGCTGAAGCTTGTGTGACTCACATCTCAGTCTAATATTTCCTTTGTGCAGGTTTTTCCCCTCAGGGAAGGACTGGATCCACATTGCAGAAGCAGCTGAAGTAGGGCCCTGGCTCAACACTATTAGCCATGTCCAACATATCTTGTTTGGGAAGTTTCTGTTGTAGCGGAAAACAAGATATGCCAGGTACAGTTTTGGTCCACGTGACTGGAATGGCTTGTAGAGGACCTTGGCTCCCAAAAAACATGTAAAAACTTTGTCTAAGAAGGGGAACCATTGATTAATACTGCTAAATTCGTTGAAAGAAGTCTGGTCCTCTTCCTCTCTGTTGTGGTTTAACAAAGCCCCAAGTAGCTGCTTGCTCACTCCCTGGCCAGTGGGATTGAGGAGAGGATCAGAAGAGCGAAAGCCAGAAAACTCATGGGTAGGCAGAAAAACAATTTAATAGGAAAAACAAAAGCTGCACTCATAAGTAAAGAAAAACAAGGAACTAATTCACCGCTTCCCAGGGGCAGGCAGGCATTCAGCCATCTCCAGGAGAGCATGGCCCTGTCACACATAAGAGTGTCTTGGGAAGACAAACACCATTGCTACAAATGTCCCTCACTTCTTCCTTCTTTCCCCCACTTTATATACTGAGTATGTTGCCCTATGGTCTAGAATATCCCTTTGATCAGTGTGAATCACCTCTCCCAGCTGTCTTTCCTCCGAAAGAGAAAGAAGGCTGGGAAAGCCCTGCTTTCTGCAAGCCCTGCTCAAAAATTATGAGAACATCTCTGTATTATCAGTCCTGTGCTCAGCACAAACCCAAAACACAGGCCCATGCCAGGCACTGGGAAGAAAATTCCCCTTATCCCAGCCAGAAGCAGCACAGCCTCCCAAAGCCATCACGCTGCAGTGGTGCTCCGAGGGTCCTGACTCTCCATGGGAAAACCTTTTTCATTTAGACAATGTGTTCCTGAGCTGTGTTGGTGCAACGAAGGAAACCACCCTTGTTGGCTCAGCATCCACAGTTCGTATAGAGAGGATGACATGTCATCTCAGGCACTACTATAGATAAGCATATTTAACAGCACATCATGCTGTTACTTCTCATCTCTTCCTAGAGTGGAATCTCTGAATTAGAGGTTTTGTTTTTCTTTTAGAGTTTTCTGAATCCTCTAGGTGTGACTACAACATACATGATAGACAATGATATATTGCAATTCAGTGTATTTTCTGCAAAGCTATTTTCCCCATGACATTAGATAAATCAGATCTTAAATTTTCATATGGTTCTCTGATGCTTTAAAGAGTTACCTTTTATTTAGTGTCTCTCAATGAAACATCTCTGTAGCATCATATATTTGGGTCAGAAGAAGCCCAAGTCCAAAACCTTTAAGCTTCTTCTGTGAAAAGAAGATTCAAAGAAGCAAAAGTGATGGAAATAAAGAAAAACTGTTGCACGTGTGAAAGTGCCAAACTGCCTGGATCAGTCCTTAAGATAGAGCAATGTAAGTGCCTAAAACATGAACATGCTCCTCTTTTTTCCTGGTCTGCTGATAATACTATTTTTTTTTCTTAATGAGGATTTTGTGACTTTTTTTTTCCTTTTAAGAAAAAATAAACTTCTGCTTATCCAAACGTTTCAGCTCTGTCCCTGTCAGTCCTACCAGCATGGTAGTGAGACTACAGAAATGAGCCCAGTGACTCTTTAAGTATTGCAGGGCATGTGAAATGTGCAATATCATTAATTTGTTACTAACTCAGTAATCACCCTTTTGAGATTGCACATCTGCATCTGATACTATTTGCATCTAGTGAAGATGGGTCTAACCTGTAAGACTATTTCCACTGTGGATGTACAGTTATATTCTTTTAATAGAAGTATCAATGGAAACCTTCCTGAAATCGGTGTTCAGAGTTGCCCTCATTGATTTTAATGATCTCATATTAATCTTCATTGATCTTTAAGCAACCCAAACATCAAAACAATTAAAAAAGTTTTTTAAACAAGGAAAAATGATTTGATGCCTTGATATCAGGGATCAAAGTAAATTTGATATGCAAGAATCTGTGCTGACTCTGGATTCCTGAGACTTGAATTGCTGAAGATACAGACTCAAAATAGTGGAGATTAGTTACCAGGAATTTCCGATCGAAGCATATTTGGAAAGCATAAACACTTACTTGTTATTGAAAATTTAGTCCTCTCAGTCTCTGATTTTGCAATTAATTTTTTTTGTCATTTCTCTTTTTGTTTTCTGATATTTTTAAGGCTACTCTTAAAAAAACTGCTTTATTTTTTTTTTTTGGGGATAGCTTGTTTTACTCCTTTTTCTATTTGAAATAATTAATTTTCAGTCCAAGAGGTTTACATAGCCTGGTAACTTCCTGCCACACCTTGTCTCATTCGCAAACTGAATTTTGTTTTCTCTTTGAAAATCTGAAATCTTAAAAAAAAAAAAAAAAATAAGATGAGCCTGAGGCATACTCAGTAATGTAAAACAGAAAGCAAACTTCTGAAGGAAAGCCCAAACACAGGGAAGATCAAAATCAAGTGTTATTTCATGATGAAAGGTTGTTAAGATTGCTGGAGGGCTCTTAAAGCACAATGTACTTCTGTCAGTATTTGTGTAATTCTGGACAAGTTACAAACATTGCGTAAATGACCTAAGTTGTCATTA
This sequence comes from Vireo altiloquus, assembly GCA_013396875.1. Classification (NCBI taxonomy): domain Eukaryota; kingdom Metazoa; phylum Chordata; class Aves; order Passeriformes; family Vireonidae; genus Vireo; species Vireo altiloquus. The sequence continues at coordinate 13,161 of VZRF01002848.1, read as the reverse complement.
ATTTCATCAAGCACTGACACAAGAAACCCTTCCATGTTCGTAGGCTTTTGAGAAACAAACCCCCAAAGCCTGCTTCATCAGCTGAGCTTTACCTTTCCAATAAAAAAGGTACTACAAAGGAGTGCTTCAATCTTTTCAGTCTTTATTATGAATTCTGGACTCAGGTGCTGATGTTTGCCTGAAATACAGCTTTATCTGGTTTTGAGGTCATGAGAGAGTTACAAATTATTTCGATTAAAGAAAAAACCAACAAAGTGATCCAGAAACAGATACAAGAAGCTGTCTGTGATATAAAAAGTCTTTGAGAAGCTGTCTGGCAGTAATATCCCATAAATTCAGGTGTTTCAAGAATTGTCCAAGTTTTATTCAGCAGTCTTACTCAAACAGAAGCCTGCATAAATTTCAGCAGTACCTTTCTCATTCATCAAATACTTGCTGAGCTTTTCACTACAAAAAGAAAAGCTTTTGTTTTAGCTTGTGTCTGAGCTCTGTGTGTTTGTCTGAACGTCTGGCTTGCAGAAAATCCTGAACTTCTTCAGCGGGAAATAAAGAGTTGGAAATAAACAGAAATCAAATGCAGTTGAGTTGAACGGTGAAGGTACCCTTTTGTAAGCATGGACGATGTGAACATGGAAAAACCATCAGAGGAAACATTGCAAAACATCAGAACAGTGCGAATTCCTAGCAGCCACAGGGTGTAGTTTTGTGTCTCTCTTCTATCCTGAGAGGCCTAACAGGTCTCTTAAAGTTTTAAGCCTCTTGGTCCTCTTGGAGTTGTACAAATTTTAAAGAGGTCTTGGTTTGGTACTGCCAGACAATAAAGTATTTTGATTATAGTACTACAACCTCAGAGCTCCCAAGTGGAGAATTGTACGTACATCCTTCAATATGTAACTATACTACAGTTACTTGTAGATGTAGTCCTAATACCAGTGATAAAACTGTAGTTTATTATATAGGTATAGTATATACTTATAGTTCTTTCAGTTACCAAATAATTGTAGATGCTTACCTGATCTGCTATTTTTTTTAACTTTTTTTTGATACAAATAACTTGTAAGTACTATAGGCATGGTTGGTGTACCATCATGTACTCAGTAGCATCGATGAAATTCTGCTTCATCCTATTTTCTTCTATAATGAGCAGTGTTACTCTAAGCTGAATGTGGGAATTTCAAGCCTTTGTGAGTGGGTTATTGCCTGCCCGATGATGGTGCTCAGACGTGTTGTCTGCTAGAATTGAGGCTTTGCTTTTTCTCTTCCAATCCTGAAGCTATTTGTAGTCATCTGCTTATTTTACAGAATTTCAGGCTGTTGTATTCTAAGCTGTACCATGCAGAGTTTCCAGCTCATGAGTTTTAATCTGTGTCTGTCTGAGAAATTTTAATTGATCTGACATCTAAACTGCAAGAAAATACTGTTTTCTTTGTGTAAATTACTTTGAAATCAGGTATGGCTAATCCTGGGGGAGGTTTCCCTTCCACTTCTGGAAAACTTGAAGAAATAACTACAAATTAGCAAACAAGAAGCTCAGCTCTCTCCAACAGTGCTTCGTGTGGCTTAGTGTCTGAGCAGGGGTTTGGAGTTGTGTAGTATCAGTTGCTTATCCAAATGTGGATGCTGTGTACAACAAATAACACCTCTAGAGGCTGTTGTAGCAGACCTTGTAAGTAATTACTCTAACACTTCACACTGCCTTCCCTCTCTTACTTGTCTGCCTCTTGCTTGCGAACAAAAAGTACACTAAAAACTAGGCTAACAGGGCTTGCATACTGAATATGCAATACAATTGCTTGTTGAATAATAGGTTTCCGTTAAAAAAAAGGGCAAAATCAACTGTGTTAAAATTGCAGTGTTTTTCTAATACAGCAATGGCAGACTTTTGTAGACTTGCCAATGTTTTCAGCCTGAATTTTTACCTCCTAGATGTTGGAAATGTTCCTTTGTCCACCAAAGTCCGTGGGGATGTTGTGTCGTGGTGACCCTGGACTGTGTCCTGAACAGCTGCACTGCAAAGCTGCAGGAAACTGGAGGGCACTACTGCTAAATAAAGAATGGATGTTTACAGGTCCAAAAATTTAACTGAAATCTGCCAACCTGTCACCACTTGTGAATACTCTGCTTAGATAGATGCCTGAGAGGAGGAGAGGGAGTGCAGGTGGAGAAGGAACCTTTGACAGAGAGAAAATGCTAATTCCTTTTTTTTTCTACATCATGTCAGTTTTGATTTCTTCTTCATCTTTGTCTACTTCCCTAAATTATCTGCCATAATTGTGCAAGTGGCCTGAATGAATGAAGGCTTTGCCTAATTAAATTGTGAAAGACTGAGATGCAGGTATAATCTGATTATCCAAGCAAAATTACAAAATAAAAATAACGTGCAAGTGATTGGTGTGCCCTCTTGAACCCAAATTTAGCTTGTTGGTTCTCTTACTGATACTGCTCTGACTAAAACTGACAGCACCTTGCATGTTGGTACAACCAGCACAAATAACATTATCTAATGATTGAAAAATGAGTCTTTGTAATGCACCCCTTGATTTTAGTCACTGGCGGTTCAAGGGAGGGTGTTTGAACAAAGCTGATTCTAATGGTGCTTCCTATATGCCTTGTTAATTTATATGTAAATAGGCAACTTAAAGTAGTTTTAGGCTGATCATATCACATTGGATGGAATGAATATACAAATCATTGGATTTGATTTCTTTATTCTTGGAGCTCAATTTAGACCCATAGGAGCTGTTGATAACCATTCTCACTTATCAGAATTATTTATATTTTTCTTAAGATCGGGACAAATGTAAACACTGTGAGAAATAGATGTTAAACTCATCCCTGTCATTGTTGTTGACATTGTACCAAACTCTGTGTTCCTGGTGTAGCTACATTCTTCACACAAAATGCACATATAAGTATTTCTTCATCATGCCTAAATCTCTTTGTTTAATGGCTGAAAAGTAACTCGGGTTATTTTAAGGCTATTCATGGTGTAAAATGTCTGCATTTTATTGTGCCAGAGTATCCATCTGGTGGGAGAACCAGTAAATCAATTTTCTGGCTGAAGATTTTCAATGCAATTTTCTCCACGTGATCAAATTAGTAGTTGGTGAGATTCCCCCTAAAATCTCTAATAGCACTTTGTGCTTCTTCCTCACTTTCCATCTGCCACCTTGTTTCCATAAACTGCCAGAGTGCCAATTTTCCTGTAATTCTGGTTACCATTCCAGCTGCTGTCTGCCAGCTGTTCTTTCTCTTGAAATACACCTGGAATCACGTGAAACACACAGGGGTTGTCTGGATGCTCTTACCTGTGCTGGGATCCTCCCTTGCTGTTAACAAGTGGTAGGTGACACTTTGGACTTACTTGCTCAATGATGACTGAGTGTCTAAAATTTAGAATTCTGCTTAGAAGGGGCTGCTTTTGCCGAGGCAACATAATTCACATTAAAATGGTGCTGCAGCTCTTTTTCTGATCCAGTTCAATCCCTCCATAACTTTTAGCTGCCTTTCTTTAAAGTGCCTTGGCAAGCTTTGACTATGGCCATACTTAGATGCTGAGGCAGCAAGACTCAAGAGCCATCATCTCGCAGCTTCAGACATTAAATTTAAATGTCTAAGTCAAACTTCAACCTCTGTCACTTGTATCAGGGCATTAGCTTTCTGGGTGTTTTGCAGGAAGATTAAATATTCTGAACAAAGACAAATCATGGGGATAAAAGTCTCTTTGATTTACAGATTTATAAACTATCTGACAAGGGTTTTTTCATTTTCTTCTCCATTAAATAAGTTTACTTATCATGACAGCAGTATATGTATGTTTCTAAAATATATTCAATTAAATAATTCAATTATATTCAAGATGAGTTAAGACTATATTATTGATTTCTTTCCAGAAAATCCATATAGAGTAGTGAATATGGCTGCATAAACTGTATATTTAGACGTTTGAACTGGTTATTTGCACAGAAAGTGAGATGCTTCTGATATTAAAAATAAATATGTTAAAGGCAAAACCCTCTTCATGACACTTCTGGAAATGCTTTTCATTTCCTGTGCTGAAGAACACAAAGGAAAGTTTCTAAATCCAACTGCAGTAGCACAGAACAACTTGTTCAATTTGGTATGGACGTTTGAGTAAAGCACTTCCAGCCAGTTCAGAGTCCCAATCAATATAATTTAAAAGGAATCATAATATTCTTCTTCCTGTCTGTCCTGTTTTTCTTTGATCCACTTTGGAATTCTTTCTTTAAAATTTGGCAGAAGCCAGACTGATAAAGTAGGTCCAGGCACATCTTTGTATTCAAGCCAAATATTATCTTTGTCTATGCCAATGCAATTAGAGTAAATGAAGTGAAGCTGAAGAGACCAGATCATCAAGAGTAAATCATTGCAGATCCTTTAACCTGAAAATGCTTGCAAGACTGAGCCAAGACAAGTGGAACTTTTGGACTCTGATCATTCATTGATATTTTAATTTTACTTGAATATTATTTAAAAAAAAATTAATAGCCAGCAGCACTTTGACTTTAATAGTTTTTTACTTCTCCAATACTTTTTTCCTAATTCAAATCAGAGGTAGGATCAGAATGAGAATATTTTTGAAACTATTCCTTTGTAAGTGGTGAGAGATACTTCCCATACGTGGTATTGACTGAACATCTTTTTGAACTGCAAATGTAATAAAAGCATTGATTTTGTTTGGTGTTTTTTTAGCTCTTTTATTTTTTTTTTTTCTTAATGTAGCCTTCTCTCTTTAAAAACTGTCTAACGTGAGGAAAGCAAAGGTGTTTATCTTACGGTTTCTCATATTGAACCATATGGATCCCTGGAGACTGATTAAACATATGAAGAGATGAAAGGTTTTTTGTGGAGTATATTGGTTATAAATAAAAACGAAATGATTTCCTAAAAGAAAATTTAAAGTAGATTTCAGTGTAGTCTTTGTGCCTTTCCTTCCAAGCAGTAGTTGCCTCTGATCTAACATTGCATCTAAATAATACACCTGCTCTGTAGCAGAAAAATCACAGCTTCTTTCTGTAATTCAAAGCCACTGAATGCACACAAGATATCATTCAAATGTCAATGTGTAATGCTTGAGAATGCTAGGTTTACCTTTTCTATGATTTTTCCCATTTAAAAACAATCATTTAAGATGCATTTAATTTTCTTGCTCCTTATTTGCTCATGTGCAAAAACTAACACCCATCCGATTGATCTTGTTCAGACCAGAGAGAAAAATTCCTTTATGGAAATAGAGTAGTTTAGAAAATGTCTGTTTCCTCCATCCCCTGGTTTAATTATTGGACTCTTTTAAAAAAAGTTTCTCAAATCAGAAGAGTGACAAGTTTGTCACTCAGACTAGACATAGAACGGACAACTATCAGGAATTTTTTGACTTTGTTTCCCTTGATATTCCATGGTATGTTTAGCAAGATTCAATCTCAGTGACTTATTTTAAAATATCCAGTGGTAATGTTTGAGCTCTTCCATCCTTGAATTTCATTTTCAGCAAGACCCAAACTTCATTTTTCAGGGAACAAACTACCAGCAAATGGGTGTGAAATCACAAGCAGATTCTTGTGCATGTACTTGTGTGGAGAAACTGGGAGAAATCACATATCTGCTGCTCCACACAGAACATAACAGTGTAATTTTCCAAAATCTGTTTGCCTCAGCTGGTGGTAACAGAGGATTCCAATAGCTGCTTTTTAGCCAAGAAAAAGACTGAATGTCACTGATATTCGAAAAAGAAGTCACAGTTACACTTCCTTTGTGGTTCTGCTCCTCAGGAGAAAAGGTTGCTTATTAGAAAAAGGCAATATTAATTTACAGCATCAATATTTAATTTGAGGTTTTGCTATATTTTTCTAATAGTTTAATTTACAACTGAAATGCTAAATGCTTTTCTAGATAGCATTCATATCCAGTGTAATATGCAACATAAAATAATATACAGAGATGAAAATACGATTTAAAGGGAATTCCAGAACAGTACTTTCTAGTCTCTTGTAGCAGAATAATTGAGATCTGCGTCACAGCCAGAGTTTAGCTGGATTTAGCCCTTTTAAATTTTATTTACGACAAGATTTTGGATTTTTTTTTCTGTTTTCTTTTGGATTCTTTTACTTCCCTTCTTTTACAACTGGCAAGAATTTAATCACTCATTTTAGGGCAGACGACTCTAAATCAAAGCCTGTAGTAAAGTGGTTAGGGAATTAGTGTTTCCAAGTTCCAGTTTTCACCCTGATCTCCAATCTCATTCAGAAGTCCTCTGTCAAGATGTTAAAACTGAGTGCTTAATGTGGTCAGAATGTACAAGGAAGTGCAGCTGTGGAAACAAATCACTCATCAAAGCTTTGGTGTTTTCATTCTGTGTGTGAAACATGACATGTTTAAACAGTATGGTACTTTACAAAACTGTTATCATCAAGAAAATAACCGGAGGAAGCTTGCAGCAAAGCTCCAAAAGTCAAAGGGATAACTGTGGATTTCCATAACTGTTAAATTAAAAAAAAAGTCCTGCATCTTCAAGAACTGCCAGTCTATCTGTTATGGAACTTGCTGCAGTTTAAATAAATTGAAAATAAGCTGTGTTTTAAACAAAGAAATTATAAATTCTGGCTTGAAATAAGATTAAATTGATTTGTGAAAGCATTAAATAGTGACATGACTTAGCAGAGAGTGGCCACACTTGGGAGAAGGGTCCGAAAATACAAACATGCATAAAGATGAGAAATCAGAGCTTATGTTCTGTCATTCTGCTCTAGGCAGGAGAACTGTGCTGGCTGGTGGATTGTGGCTGTACAGGCAACTGCAAATGTTGCAATGGTTGGTCTAAGGAATTGCTTAAATTATCTTCTACCAGCTTTTCTACCAGCAGCTGTCAGAGACACTCTCCAAGCCTGTACACCCAGACTCCAACCCGGCAAACAAGCATGACTATATTTAAAGCAAGTTTGTTTTCTGTTTGTTTGCAGGCTGTACTAGTTTGAAATCAAACCAGTGGGAGATTGCAAGTCAGAATTATAATTGAAAAGGGAAAAAATTAAAAGAAAGAAATAAATGCAGTAGTACAAGAACACTGACAAAGACAGAATACAACCTGACACTCTATGGTGGCAGCAGTCCAAGCAGAGTGATTCTGTTGAAGCAATGATCCTGTAGAGGAAGGGTCTGAAGGTCCAGCAGTAGCTCTTCTCCTCTGGGAGTCCAGTAGGTAAGCACTGCTCTGGTGTTCAGAATATCAGTTTATATCCAGGATGGAATGCTTGGTTCCTCCCTCTGGGCGGAGCATCTCACAATGGGATGGTGAGTCATGTGACAAGGCCTGATGGGCCCATTAACAGGAGATAGTCCAGAAGGGAGTTGTCTGTGAGTCATGGGCGAGGCACTGATGGGCCATTAACAGAAGATAATCCAGAGGGGAGGAGGCAGGGAGCACTGCCCCACCTGGTTTTAGCAGTTCATGAAGATGGTGATAGAATATACTTCAACCCAGGACACAGGCCCTGTAGGGAACTGTCGTGGCTATGCCAAAAGGAGCTTGATACAAGAATGCCTTGGCGTGAACAGAAATGCTTTCCAAGTCCTTCAGTCAAGTAAAGTTAAAAAGTGTAATATTATATTGTACAAATAAAAAACCCCCTGAGCACTCTCCTTCCCTCAAAAAGAGCTGTTTGTAAAGTATACTTTTCCAGTCAAAGCCGAGCTTGGCTGATGTATTGTGAGAAAAGTTTAGGACTTCAGTTGTGTGAAGGACTTCAGTTAATATTTTCTTAGCAGAATAAAGAAAGGTTTATAAGAAGCATTATTAAATTGAATATTTTTAAGTGGTGTCTCCCCCGTGGCAGATGGTCTTTAAGGCCCCTTCCAACCCAGGCCATTCTGTGATTCAATGAGGTAGAACAGTTTTTGCCCTTCTAAGTGAAGAGCCACGAATTTTGTGTCTAGTCACTCACTAGAATTGCTTAGTCAGTTTTTCTGTAAGGTGTTTGAAAGTAATTAGTCTAAAACTTGCTGGCTAGCGATGATTAGTGACCAAGGATGAACTGTTTCTTTCAGATTAATTAGAGACCAACCATAAACTGCTGGAACTCAGTGTTAATCCTTCCAATGCTGACAGGAGCACTTAGATCCTGGCAGTAGGTAATGTGAGCTTTGGGATGTGCCATGTCTTTGGTAAAGTTGTTGAGGTCATTGCATGGCTAATAATGTTTGTTTAAGGTTAATATTATAAAGTTAAAAAATGAGATGTTGTGTTTCCTGACACTTGAAATGTTTCTTACTGTGGATCCTGCACTCAAAACCATGGGCTGTGCAGGTTCTTCTCACGTGTGATTACACCATGGGGCTCTTTTTACGTGAAATCATTAAATGGTTGCTATCTTACAACAAATGGCATTGAACAGAGCAGGGCTCTCCGAATTTTACTCTAAAAATAGATTAAAACATAAGAAGAACTAGAAAATTGCACCTCTACTTTGAAGTTTGTAATTGAACCAAAAATAACATTTTAGAAGGGCAGGTAATAACATAGTAGCACCATTTTAATGCTTCTACCTTTTTTAGCACTTGATCTGTATTTGTGGATTTCAGCCTTTATGGTACATGCATTACTGTGAGGCTTTCCTCTGCAGTGTGTTGCCCACTGGATTTTTAAAATCTAAGTCCACATACCCATGTTCAGTAGCTCACACTGGGGTGCATATCAATTTTTCATCATCATGGGTCAAATTGTTCGTGTTGCTGTGGTCATTTAAGATCAGTACTATTTCCTTCCACCTGTATTTTGGATGTACTCAGTGTTGAAAGAAGTGGAATGTAGAAATATTTCACTAATAAGAATCACTTGATGATTTATTTAATTGAACTTCACAAAGAACCTCAAGATGTCTTCAAATGTATTTGTTATTTTTCATCCAGCAGTGTGGAGCAGACAGTCAGTGTGGAGAGGTTTTGGGGTATAAATTGATTATAATTGTCTATAATTAATGTTAAATACTTGCTATTTGAAATCAAAGCAGTTTGATAGGATGCAGGAATCACACAGTTATTTTTATTTCCTGTTTCAATGAATCTTTCTGTTGGAGTTGTCAGAGAACTTATAGAGAGCAGCTCATCTGAAATTTTGTATTTGTATAAACATTCTGTCATCAAACTTCTTGCTGGAATATTTACATAAAATACAATATGTGACTGAACAATTAACATAAATACATTTAAGAATGCAGAAACATAGTCACAAACATTTATTTTCTTGTTCATCTAGATTAATTGTAAAACTGAGCCTCCTGGATACGAGGAAAGCATCTTTAGTTCATTTTTATCCTTTCTAGTGAAACAAAATATATGCTGATCTATTAACCCTACTGGAAGTTTTATCACAAACACTTGGGGGTTACTCTAGCTAATATGACATCTGTGCATAATTTTGCATCCCATCACTCTTCCTGGTGCTACTCCATTGTTCCTCTATTAAAAGTGTCAGGACAATACTGCAAACATAATGGTGCTGGGTTTTAATCAGCACAGACGTGGTAAATAACTGTTCATTAGGAAGATCAGAATAAAAAATGTCTTGAAGTTATAACTACTAAATAAAAAGCTGATTTTGTTAGTTAAATAAATTGATCTCAAGGTATTCCTTATTTTATGTGTCTTTTCCATCTGTCTCAGCTGATAAGGAGCTTCTGGCTGTCTAATGAATTCTTTGATCACTCTAACTACTAAACCTACATTTTAACTGATTTGAAATATATTCATACACCTCAGTAGGAATTTCTTCAGAACAACCTCTTACCGAAAATTCTCAATGTTTTTACAGAAAGATCAAGTCAGAAAAATGTCATATTTGTATTTGCATGGAAAAGAATAATTGAGTTGTAATGTTACTGTTGTGTTTATATATATTGGTCCTATTAGTTTTGTTTGTTTTAAGTTCTGGAAGTTATTCTCCAAATTTTCATGCAATTCATCTTATATTTGTATTATATATGAAGTGACAAAGGGGAACATAGGGGAATTAAATAAAGGTAATGATGTCCTGCTTTGCTACGTGAAAACTCTTCCATCAGGTGCTGCCTGTCTATGTGGAAATCAACAGAATTAACAAATACAGCAGTTTGAAATGCTTGTGTAACTTGAGTGATTATCTGAACTGTAAAATGCAGCCATGAAAGCTGGCAGATGAGATTGAGTTTCTGGCATTATTGACAATGCTCAGTTGTTTAGTGTTTTCTTAGGAGGTCATCCTCAAATAGCAACTTATTCTCAACTTCTTCACTTTCAGTGAAGAGAGGAAAGATTTGCAGCTTTGTGGTGACACATCCTTGTTCCACTTAGCTTTGATTGTGGTGGTCAGTATGTATGTATATTTTCTGACTGGGATCAGAAAACCTTAGAGCTCTGTATGGAGGCTCAAGCAGTGATGCATAGCATGAACGATATTAGTTTGCCTACTAAGTAAACCCTAGTGATATAATACAGTATTTCTATATAATAATTTTATAATAAATTATAGCTATGTTTCCATTTTCTATATAATAACTCCTATATAAAATTTCTATAATATATATATACATATATTTTTGAGAGAAAGGTGGTTTTGTTTCTTGGTAGCATGTGCATTGAATTCTTGGACGTGTCATTTCCAACTGAGACTACAGATCTTGTCAAGTGGTTTTGGTGGGAGGTTCTTTTCACTTCCACCAAGGAATTACAGCACTCACCAAGGTGACTTCTATAATTTTATTATGATTGAGGAGTCCACAGCACTAATCTGTTCAGAGTGCCTGTGCTAGAAGGTTTAGGGTTGAATCTCCTGTTTTGTGTGTGCCCAATGTGATGTTTTAAGTGAAGCTGAAAATGTATTATGTCAGAGAAAGGCAGGGAGAGAATGAACCTACAGTGTGGTAGCTAGATGAGAGATAAGGGCCTGCTGTGAAATTATCGCTATAATGGTAGTTGGGGTAAACATATTTTGTGTATTTTTATCCTTTATTCTCTATGCTATTCACTGTCATGTATATCCATGTATTTAATGAGAATGAGAGATGTAGTCTCATGTCCATAGTCTCATGTATGGCTCTCATATGGAGGTAGAATAAATATTTGCAACAGGTATTTTATGATTTTATGCCCAATGGAATACCAGCAGAGAGAATGTGTTTAGGGGATGTGACCCTGGTTGTCCTAGCATTCTCCTGGGATGTGGCTGTCAGGGGTTTGAATCTGCTCACACTGTTTTTCCTCAATAGTGAATTACTGGCTAAAACCGTGAGGGTAGTTTTTCTATGCATCAACACCATCCTCTTTTCTTTCCTCCCTCCTGCAGTTGAATCAAACCTAATTTGTGGTTTTGGCCAGAACTCCTTGTGGGTCCCTTCCAACTCAGTTTGTGATTCTGCGATTTTATTTTCAAGATGGCAATTTTTTTGGGATGAACAAATTGTTTTGGAAAGTGGGGAAAAATAATAACATAGGCAAGTAAAATACCTGTTTTCTTTGTTGGATAAAGCAGTTAAAAACCACTAAATAATTTAAAAGTACCTATTGACAGTTACATTGTGTGGGAAAATGTCCTTCAACTGTAAAGGTGATACTATGTCAAATCTATTCCCTGACATTGAATCACTCTAAAGTTTCTGTCTGTATTCCTTTTATACCAAAAATAGTAAAAGAACTAATTGGTCCTCAGTAGCATCCTTTAGATTAAGGATGTGACTCAAGCGTGTCTTCACTCTGTTCATGTTCTATGAGCTTCAATTTGATGTAATATCTATTTAGATGACAAAATAACAATTGAATAAGATAGCAGATTGTTTAAAGCTTTTCAATAATCACTTAAGATTCAGGCACAGATTCTTGACAGACCTTGAAAGAGAAGATTAAACCATCTGGATGAAGATTGACAGAAAATAACAAAAGATAATTTTTAAGGAGTTGGTAGATGGATTTTCTTTGTTATTGGTGACTTTCAGATGCAATCAGCAAGTGCCTCTTTCAGCTTCTGGTTGTAAATCCTGAGCAAGTACCATTCTGTATGTATTTTGAATTTGAAGTGTGATTTAAAACATGTGCATGTGATTTTGAAAGAGGTGTATTTAAAAAAAAATTAAGATGAACATTTTAGCATCCTCTCTGTAGTAACCAGCCTAAATTTGTCTTGACTAAGAGGTATAGAAAGGTTTTTCCTGATTTTCAGAGAAGCTAGAATGATTTGTCTAATTTCTGAGAGAATTATATTGGTAGTCATTTAGGGTATTGCACAGAGAGACCAAGGGAAAAAATCTTGTGATAAGGAATAGATATTGTGAACTCAAAGAGGAGGTGTTTTACAATTTGAAAAATTGAGTGTTTTGCTGAGACAGCTCTCACCCACTTGGATATAATAGGTTCTTGAATTGCTTATCCAGATGTCATGTATTTACATTTTCTGTAAGTTTCCTACCACATCCAGAAGGCAAAATGAAGTAATGGGGTAAAGAGAAGGAATGTTTTAAATCTGTGGTGGTGAACCACCAAGCCGGCGTTTACTAGCAGCTTGATTTTCAATCAAATGTCAGAATGGCTTTTTTGTCAGTACATTACTCTAAGTTAACTTCAACAAAACATTGTGTTTAGGGTTATATATTCTGTGCAGGGGTCTCCTACATGACCCTGTACACTTCAACTTTCAAATATGTGGCTGCTTATCTCCTACAAGCAATTATCTGCCTTGCCAGGTGATGCATACTATGAGGCTGGAGCATTGTGAATGTGTCATCAAAGTGATTCCCTCCCAGTAAACTTGTTTTGGACCTTGAAGACAGTTTATAAATTACTTTCAGAGGGTTTTTTTCCCCTTCTATTATGTATTTGGTAGCATCCATTTCAAATGCAGCAGCAGTGTGGTATGTCCCCTGCCAGCTGGTTGGATTTTACTGGGAATTAGGAATACATGATGTAGTTGATAGACCAACAGTACAGTGTGAAAAGTCTATATTCAGTTGCTCTTCTCCAATAAAAAAATCTTCACTAATAGAATAAACAGAACAAACATTACATGACCTTCTTGGACAATTGTTTCTCGGCTCTGAAGTAAAATTGGCTAAACTGAGCATTTGCAAGCAACCCTGAGATAAAATAAGAAGCTTTTTTAGCTGTTGTTGGGGTTTTAGAAGT
>VZRF01002829.1:102359-113907 GCA_013396875.1 Vireo altiloquus | reverse complement strand
TGGGCGGTGCCCGGGGCGGGGGGGGCTGCGGCCGCCGGCCGGGTGGTGGTGGCCCCAGGCCGTGCTCCCCCCGCGGCCGTGCCCCGCCGGGGGCTGCAGGACCCCGCGTGTTCCCCCCAGCCCGGAGGAGCGGCGGGCGCAGCGGCAGGACCGGCGGCCCCGGGCGGGCGGACGAGCCCCCGGTAAGTCTGATTTTGTTAATAAACGGCTCTTGGTTGTACCCACGCTCTGGTCTGGTCTCGTCCCTGCCCGGGGGTCCGGCGGGGGCCGCGCGGTCCCAGCACCATCTAGCGGCGGCGGCGGCGGCACCGGAGCCCCGGGCGCGGTCCCGGTGCAGTCCCGGTGCGGTCCCGGTGCAGTCCCGGCGCGGTCCCGGTGCGGTCCCGGCGCGGTGTCAGGGCTCCGCGCCCCCGTCCCCCTCCCCGCGTGTCCGTGCCCCCGGCGTTCCCACGCGTGGCAGCGTTTGAGCGGGATCGGAGCGGGACCCCCGGTGCCCCCGGGTCACTAGCAGGTGGTCACCCCCTCCCCGGGGGTGCACTTTAGGGGTGGAATTGCAGTGGAAATGGGGTCCTGGATCGCCGTGTGAGGGTGGCCAGGAGCTGGTGGGGTCCTGTCTGCTTCCATTCGATCTTTGTGCTGGGAGAGGAGGGTGATGAATGGCTCCGGCAGGGTCTGGCTCCATCCCCGCCATGTTGGGGGGCTCTGCCCCCTCCGTGCCTCAAGGAAAGCGCTGTTACCCCGGCAGTGGGACCCCCGGCCAAGCCCCTGCTCCCCCTTGAAACCCTGCATGCCCTATTGCCCCACATCATTTATGTTTTTTCTGCCTTGCTCCTGTTGCATTTCAGTGAGTCACGCAATTAATCCCTGTTAATTGCCTTCTCGATATTGCTTTATGCCCTGTGTTTAAATTCCTTTGTGTCCTTTGAGCTGAGAAATAATGCGCTGAGAACAGGGACTACTTTTACCAAAGGGATTTTTATTTCCCTGCTTGTGCCTCGAGCGTGGCTGTGGGCGTGTGGCCGGAGGGGGAGCCCAGCCAGGGTTTCCTGTGGCAGTGGGAGAGGTTGGTGGTCCAGGGGCCAGTTTGGCTTCATTCCGAGCTCCCCAAGGCTGGGGCAGGCTGGTTTCAGGGCTCTGTGGCTGCCCCTTGCCCTGTGCGGACATGGCTGGGGTCTGGTTGTGCCCATGGTGGTGTTGCTCCTTCCAGGTGGGATGTTTGCTGGATGAGGTTTGCAGGACTGGGGTTGGGGCAGGGGGGCTTTGCTGGAGGTGTTTGCTCTGTGCAGGGGGCACAGCAGGAACGGGGTGCCAGGGGGTGTCTCCTGTGTCCCCGCTGGGTGCCAAGCCCTTTGGCCGCCGATGCTGGCCGTGGAGCAGGGTGCCGGGGGCAGTGGGCAGAGCAGCTCCAGTGCGTTCCCTCCGATGGCACAGGAGGTATCCAGACCCTCCCTGTCCCTCGGGAGCATTGCTTCTCCCTGGAGCTGGCCCCACTCCCGCCGGTGCTGCCGCTCGGTGTGGGCCTCGCTCGGGCTCTGCCGGTCCCCGTCACAACTCCTGGCTCCTCAGCTGCGGCTCCGCCATGCCAGGCCTGTCACCAGGACCTGGTGCCACCTTGCCTGTCCTGGCCACGCTGGGCACCTCGTGCCGCGGGGTGGGAGGGTGATGCTGTGGAACCTCGAGGCGCGGTGGCCCAGCCGCACAGCCCTGCCGGAGCCTCCTCCCAGAGCCGCCGGGAGCATCCCTCCTTAGCTCCATCCCTCCTTAGCTCCATCCCCCTCTCCCCAAACCCTCCCCATGCCGGGATGGTCCCCGCTCCAAAAACGAGCCCGTGCGCCTTCCCTTCACCCACGGCAGGGCTGGATGCTGCTTGGATGCGTCCTGCCGTGCAGGAGGTTCCCTGAGGAGTATTTTTCCCCTCCCCAAGGACTGCAGCAGCGGGGCCAGACCGTGTAAACACTGCGAGTATCATCTGAGAGCGGCGGCACTCGGGCTGGAGCTGCTGGGGAGCACTTGTGTTGCCAATATATTAAATAACTCCCTGTGTAATGTATGCCCAGGTTATTGCGGAATTCATTTTATAATAAGAGCACTGGGATGCACTTTATTAATCATTCTGTCTAACAACCTGCACTCCACAGTTTCGGTTTGATTTGATTCAATCCTGTCTTTCTGCAAAATATATGGCTGAGTGGGTCGGATAATGTATGGCTTAATTTAGAGTTGTATGGGTTTGAATTACCATTTTCATAATGTGCTGTGCATTAATGTGTTGCATCATTTATACAGAAAAATGTGCGAGGTTTCAAACCTCTCCAGGAGGCAAAAGTCACCTAAAGGGAACACGGAGAGACAGAAAAAGACCTTTTCAAATCCAGCTGGGGCTGGGAGGACACCGGTGGGTGTCAGACACGGGGAGCAGCAGTGCTGGGGCCGTGCTGGTGGCTCTGTGGCACAGCAGCACCTTCTCCAGCTCGCCCCGAGCTCCGGGGACCTGCAGCACTTGACTCGCCGCTGACCCCGGTGCCGGCGCTTGCCATGGTCGCGCCCACCGTCACTCACCCCGCGCCGCGAGGAAAAAGCTCTGATTATCCAAATACAGTCATTAAAGGGGAAATGTGTTTTTAGGACTGTCAGAGTGATTAATGAGGGTTAGCAATCCTTGCAAATGCACTTGTTTAGTCTAACTGGCAGCCTCTCCTTTCCTATTGATTTATGGTGGCAGTTGCCGGGGCCGTGGTGTGTGTGGAAGGAGCGGGGCTGCGCCGGGGCTGCCGGAGCACGGCGAGGGGCCCGGCCGAGCGGCACGGCACGCTCTGCTGTGCCGGAGGCAGCTGAACAAAGGCAACATTATACCCTGTGCCGGGGAAGGAATGACTTGGACGCACACGCCGAGCCGCTCCGCGTGCCTTATAAATATCCCCGTCTGTAAAGCCCGAAGCCCAGCTGACCACAGCCACGCTGTCCGCCCAATAAATACGTGAATGAAAGAGCCAGGCCCTATTTTTTCTTGTTGTTTTCCTTCCTCTCCTGCACAAAAATCCCCGATGTCTTTTAGGTGATGCAGAGGTGGCTGCCCGCAGACGTACAAGGCGTTTCAGAGTCCAGAGCGGAGCACAGCATCCTCGAGGGCTGGAGCCTGCCCAGGGGTCAGGTCGGGATGCAGAGGCATGGGCCAGAGCAGCGCCGTGGTGGGTGGATGAGAAGTTCCTCAGCTGCATAAAGCAGCTTTTCTTTCCGTGTGAGCACCGGTGGAAGCCACGGAGAACACGAGCTCTGTTTGTCCTCAAAGCCAGAGCGGCGTGGACACCTCCTGTCCCCCCAGCAGCGTCCCCGTGCCCAGCCTGGGGTCAGGGCTTTGCTTTGGGACACCCTTCGTGCTGCACGAGCCGAGAGCAGACCTGGAGAGACAGAGCCACGCTCGGAGGTGGTGGCAGCGGAGGTGCCGTGCCAGGGCTGTGTGCTGGAGCCCTGCAGGGAGGGAGCAGCTGGAGCAGCCACCAGGGACGTGGAGGGGCTGGGGCAGTACCAGGGTGTGGAGCTGCCCTGGGTTGGCACCGTGAGCACAGCCCCACGCTGCCCTGGCCTGGGGCTCACCTCCAGTCGCTCCGAGCAGTGGGACAGCAGCAGTGACAAGAGGCCCTGGACAAGGAGAGTGGAGAAGGGCAAAGACCTCAAGGCGCCAAAGCCCAAAGACTGTGGGCAAGCACCTGGGGCACTGCAGTGGCCAGGAATGCCATGGATGGGAGTGGACTTTCCTCTGGCTCTGGATAACAACTGAAGAGCTGCTGCTGCTTCTGCCCTGTCTGTGAATCAGTACAAATCCTCCAGCAGCTCCGGTTCCAGCTTCCAGCAGCAATACGCTGACATCATCCTCGCCACACCAGGACACCCGGCCTTGGCTGGTCACCAGTGACCCTATGGGAAGTGCCCAGTGTGACCCATGGCCATGGTTTCCCTCTTCTGCGGTGTCTGATGAGCGTGACGATCCAGCACAGGGTGACAAAGCCCTGGTGCTGAGGCTGAGCCCAGCCACGGCCGTTCCCTGTGGGCACAGCCCCTTACACAGGTTGCCAGCAGAGTTTGGGAGTGATCCCAGCGATTCCTGCTCGTTCTGCGGGGCCTGGTTCAGTTACCCCTCTGTTTATTGTGATGAATACCTGGAGAGTGCTGATCCCTTACACACAAACATTTCAGCTGAACCTTGTCGGGGAGCGCAGGAGGAGGTGTTCAGCTCTCGGCTCCCTGCACAAAGTGTGGTCCTGCAGCTCGAGTCACCATAACAAACAGATTTACACAGACTGCTGTGTTTTCTGAAGGTGTTTGTGGAAATTGCCACGACTTCATCCCACCTTCCAGTGTGGTGCAGGAGACAGGGCAGGAGGATGTGACCTGTGCCAGGATGGGCCCACAGGGGAGGTGCCTTTGCCAAAGGTGACAGTGGAATGCTGACACTGCTATCAGAGCTGACCCCCACGGGCTGAGCAGAGATGGACAGGACACCCGACACTGTGTGACCTCTTCCAACACCTTGTGGTTCCAGAATTCATGGATCACCCCTCCTGGCCTGGCAAAATTTGGAAGTGGATGAAGGACATGCAGCATCCTGGGCATCGGTGGCTTTGGGGGCTTGATAGACCCCTCCTGCAGACACCAGAGGGGAACAGAGAACCAAAATGGCCTTTTTTGTGTCCCCCACACCTGCAAAGGGCAGCTCCCAGCAGCGCTCAGGGCTGTGCTGGTGCCCACCACAGCAGCCCCTGCATCTCTTCTGGTGCACCCGTGGGAGAGGGAGATGCTGCTGCACCAAAGGAAAAGGGACCAGCCTGAGGTCCCAGTGCCACCTCTCCACGAGCAGCTCCCGCAGGAGGAGTGGCTGGGGGGCCCCAAGAGCGAAGGACAGGAGGGAGATGGGGACTGTCAAAGATGTTCTGGATGTTTCTTGCTGAACCCTCAGCATCTTCTCTGCACTTTCCGGAGGGAGGAGAGGGGAGAGTGAAGCACCCAAAAGATTTGCTGTATTTTCCTCTCTGGATGAGAAGGATGGGGCTGCTCATCACCGAGGATGGTGGCGAGGCCAGGAGCCCTGGTCCTGTGGGCAGAGCTCCCATAAAAGTGACTCCTTGTTTCTGCTGGAGCAGTGCTGCCTTTGTGGGGTTTTGTTCCTGTTCCCTGCACGATCCTGGTAACATCCAACAGGCTGGAGCAGGACAGTCCTCCTCGGAGGTGAGAAGAGCCATGTTCTGGGCAAAATGGAAATGGAGCCAAAAGCCCTTCCTTCCTTCCTTCTGGGGTTCCCGCTGTCTCTGGCTTTGTTTTGTGTTGGGAACAACCAGGATGGACGGGGCTGGCTGGGTGTGCACTGTGCCTGCTCCTCTGGCTGCAGAGATCTGCTCTGTCCCCACTGCTGCCTCGATAATCCCCAGACTTTTCCCAGTTGCTGCACTGGCACAGAAATCCTGCAGCACTGAGGGCTTCCTACCTAGGGAACACCCCAAGGGGAGCACCAGGATTCACTCACCTGCTTTTGGGTCCGTCGTGCTGCGTTTGGGGTCTGGCTCTGAGCACGGAGGGTGTGCACAGCACCCACACGCTCCAGGTGAGTTTGGGGGAGATGGAGGCCAGGGCAGGGCTGGCAGCTCTGGGTTTGCTGTGCCAGCAGGGCACGGGGAGAGCTCAGCACCACAGCCAGGGGTGGGCAGTGGGCACAGAGCCCCGGCCTTTGGTCACAGCCAAACCCGGGGCAGCGATGGGCTCTGGGGGAGAGGGGAGATCTCTCCTGGAGCCAGAGCAGTGCCAGGGACGCTGCTGGTACCCCGGGGTGCCCCTGCTCATCCCTCTCCCCGTGCCCTTCTCCCACCGCCGGGAACAGCCCTTTCATCTCGCGGGGAGGTACAAATGGAGCTGTCAGATGCCATCAGCCCCGTGATATGACAGGTTGTGGGGCCGGGGCCCCTCGAACAGAGCAGCCTTGTCTGTCAGAGCCGCCTGACACTCCCCATAATGGCCAGATGGATGAGACTCTGAAAGTAGGGCCCGGCGCGTTTTCAACTCTATTTTGGGTGAAAACACTTCTTGAAAGATCTTGAAAGGAGCTGGCAGTTTAGTAGTTCAAATGATTAATGAGCACTGGCTCTGCCGGGTGGATTTCTCGCGCCGTGCCAGCAGCTGGGCTGCTCCAGCGGGCCAAGACACGCCGTGCTCCCCCCGCGCCCCCCGAGCCCCCCTGGCCTTCCCGGAAATGACACCAACGCGACAGGCCCTGCATATGGAAAAAGTTAAATATAAATTACTGCTGAAAGAGGCCTCGCTGAGCGGAGTTAGTTAAAGATGTTTATGGATTCAGAAACACGGGCCTGCATATGTATTTAGGGATGACAAATGTGATTCAATAAGTCAGGAATTTCTCCGTGGGCTGAGGCGGGACCCGCGCGGCGCGGGCGCTGCTCTGGGCTCTGCGGCTCGGTGCCATAAATCCTGCAGACAGGCTCCTCGTTCCTTCCCGGCCTGCTTGCCATTGATTTTCGCGTTTTCCCTGGATCAGACCAAGTCTCTGCGTCTCCTGCCCTTGGGATGTGACAGCCCTGCTCCCTCCCCTGGGGCAGGTTTGGGGGTGCTGATGGGACCGCGCCGCCCACGCCACCACCAGTGCCAGGCACGTCCCTGTCCCTGAGCTCTCTGTCCCCCCCAGAGCTGCTCTCGGAGCAGCCAGACCCTGCAGGACTGCCAGCAGATGATTAATGACTGACAGCTCCAGCACTGATGGCTCGTCTGGGGTTTGACCCTGTGCTGGACGAGTTCAGCCCTAGTTCTGCGTGGGCAGCTGGGGGTTCTCACGGAGCCTGGGGAGCACCCAAACTGCCTCGTGCTCCTGCTGCCCTGGGGTGCCTTGCTCGGGGCCACAACTTCCAGAGTGAAGCAGGAAACCCTTAAATTAAACTCCAGCTGCTGTGGTGGGGGCCAGGGAGGGATGGCAGGGCCTGGGGTGCCAGGGCCGGGATTGTAGGGCCTGGGGTGCCAGGGCCTGGGGTGCCAGGGCCAGGGATGGCAGGGCCTGGGGTGCCAGCTCATGGTAGGAATGCTGGGTTTGGGGTGATAACTCCCAGCAAACCTGCAGCAGTGGGCAGTGCAGGAAGCACCCCCTTGGCTCCCCTCGTCCCACAGCTCCGTGAGGCTCAGAGGGAAGTGCCTTTCGGGGGGTCAGCGCCCGGCCAGGCCTTGGACCCACATCCACATTCCTTTGTCCTGATTTTATTCGTTAGCAGCGTTTGGCCTGGATATGGAGACAGCTAATGAGGGACGGAGTTTATTGCAGTTTGATTTTTCTGTTAAAACAATACAATAAAATAAATGCACTTGGAAATCTGGTCTGTGTTTGTACATAGGAGATTTATGGCTCTGAAGGCTTCCAGAGAGACGCAGCCTTTCATTCCCTTCCTTATTGGAACAGATCATGTTGCAGAGTTTAAAGGCCTCTGGAGTTGTGATTTATTTGAAGGGAGAAATAAGGGAAATCCAACTATCTGTTCCCTGGCTCGGATCATCCAGTGACTCCCAGCCAAGGGGACGGATCTGCACCACCTCCTCCACGGATTTTTTTTATTTTTTTTCCCTCCTGTCGCTTACATTATCCTGCTCTAAATATATCCCCAAACCAGGGATGACTCCTGACCTGGGCTCCAGCACCTCGCCGAGGTTTCCCCAGCCCTTCCCGGAATCCCACAAATAAATCTCTCTCCTGGAGCCCTGTCCAAGCTCCTCCACGCTGCTAATGGGACAGGACCTGCGTGGGGCCGGCTGCTGCCTTGATCCAGAGCTGAGATAAAGGCAAGGATCTTGGGGTTATCTCTGGAATTGGGTGACAAATTCATGTCACCTGTCCCTGCTTCCTTTCAAGGGAGCCCTTTCCCCTCCCTTGCTGCTCTCCCAGGCAGAGAAGAGCACGGCAGCTTAGATCGAGGTCGGGATTTGTGCCTGAAAACCTTTTCCATGAACTTCCTAACCCGACAGCCCCTGCCTTGTTTCTCCAGCTCAGCAGGCTGCTGCTGCAGCTCCCACATCCCAGCAGGACTGTGCTCCAGGCCGGGGCTGCCACGGCTGCCTCCCTTCCACCCTCACAGAGGAAAATTGTGTTTTTCCCTTCTCTGACGTTTCCTGCTCCCCAGGGATGAAGCACCTGGATGGCTCCATGCTGCTGGGGTGCACCCCAGCCCATCCCAGTTACCTCAGTGGATCCCACCAGCAGGAGCAAGATGAGATCATTCCCTGAGCCTAAAACAGACATTTTTGAAGCATTTGGCATTTACAGGCTGGAGTTTCGTGGGCCCTGGTGCAACTCCTGCTCCTCCCAGGTATCTCTTGGACTCCCTGGAATGCTGAGTTTTGGTCCCATCAGCACTCCCCATCCTTTGCTGTGCTGTTGGCACACACACGGGAGGAGAGCTCTGTTCTCTGTCGTGACCATCTCACTGCGGGTCAGGGGAGGAGCGGCCGAGGTTTGCAGCTGGGGAGGGGCCTGGCTGCGATGGCCACTCTCCTCCTGCTGTCCCAGCTCCATCCCAGCTCCTCCAGCCCGTGTTTTTGGCGGGGCATTCTCTCCCCCGGCGCACAGACGGGCTCTGTTTGCCATTAGCTTCCCCCCCTCTGCCCTAGGAGCCCATCCCAGCACTAATTCTCACGCATGTTTCGGGTAAATCTACTTTCTTTCCCGGGATGAATTGTGGTTTCCAAGCGCCATTAATCATTTCCCTTTAGAAAACAGCATCGGGGGGCTGGAAACACATTGCTGCTTTCTTTACTGGGGGATGACCTGGCACGCTGGCACCCGGCCACGGGGCTGGCGCCTGTGGGACGACGAGGGGCGCGGGGAGAGGCCTCGGGGAGAGCTCCCCTCCCGTGCCGGGAATCGGCTCCCAGCGGGATCACCTCCCCCAGGACAAACCCCAGCTCCTGGTCAGGGGCTCAGGGAGCGAGAGGCTGGTGATGGAGAGGAAAACGCTGGGAATGCCACGTGCTTCAAGAGCCTCCTCCCAGCAGGGTTGTTCCCTGGGAGCTTGGTTGCTCCCACGGCAAGGGCAGGAATATCTCCCCACTCCCCGCCTGCCCCACAAGCCCATCCCAAGGGGACACGGGTTGAGGACCCTCAGCTGAAGGCCTGCAGTGGGTTGGGGTGGGCCCAAGGCAGAGGAAGCCCCCCTGCCCCGCCGGCCATGGGGAGGGGGCACCGCGACCACGTGTGAGCAGTTCCCTCCCTTCCAGCTCCGGACTGTCAGGGGATGATTAATGGCCAATGCCACAGAACTGCCTGGGCTGCCAAGTGCTGTATTGTTAGAGCTGACATAGAACGAGCCCGGACAGACTCCAACACAATTCTGCCCCATAATCGGCAAATAACGTCCGAAGGAATTCGGGAAGTGTTCCCCCCACACAGCCCCTCGCCCACCCCTTCCCCTCCCCGCCAGAGCCAGAGCAGGAAAGGGCCCAGCCAAGAGCCCTGCAGCCTCCCAGCTCCTTCCAGGGATTTCCCTTCCTGGGATCCCCTGCTCCTTTATGGATGGGATGGGATGGGATGGGATGGGATGGGATGGGATGGGATGGGATGGGATGGGATGGGATGGGATGGGATGGGATGGGGATGTGAACGAGGATGGGATGAGGATAGAATGGCATGGAAATGGAGATGGACGCAGAATTGGCAATGGGGATAGGATAGAAACAGAGATGGAGACAGGAGTGGGACTGGGGCAGGACTGGTGAGCAGAGCTTTCCACCCCACGGCTGCAGCTGCAGAGGTAACCTTAAACGCCAAAGCAGGAGCGGCAGGGACAGAGTTTTTCCAGCCCTACTCCCAGCTGTCAGGTGGTGATTAATGGCCAACAGCCTCGGAATTGCCTTTATTGCCAGCCCGGCATTGTTACGTGTGACAGCTAACGAGGGCAGACAGACTTTACACCGCGCCGGGCGCCAGCCCCGCCAGACCCTCCCCACGCCACGCAGGGACCGAGCCGGACACGTCCCACCAGGGACTGCCCACGGCAACTCCGGCTCTGCCCACAGTGACCCCAGCTCTGCCCACGGCAACCCCAGCTCTGCCCAGGGCAACCTCAGCTCTGCCCACGGCAACCCCAGCTCTGCCCACGGCAACCCCAGCCCTGCCCTCATCCTGACCCACAGCCTTCCCAGGTCCCATCCTGCATCCATCCCCACGAGCCTGGAGCCACAAGCACCCAGAGACCCTCAAATCGTCTCACTTAACTCCACAGAAAACCCCACAGGATATTTTGAGGGGGTAGGGGGATGAGGTAGGGATGAAGAAGTCTTCAAACGCTGGAGAGGACTGGGTGCAATAAACCATTTATTCCTACAAAAAGCCTTGTTAAAATCCCGAGTGCCGCGACACAGACACCACTGAATGTTCCTGGCCTCGGGTCCAGCAGTAATGATTTTTTTTGGCTTTTATTTTTTTTTAGGATTATTACAAATAATATTTACCTTTGTGCTGGTTCACATCTTGATGCTGTTAAACACGTGGCTGCAGCTGGTTTCCCGTTCAGGGCAGTGATATAGTGCTGGTGTTATGAAGCAAAACCTCTCCTGCGAGCCAGAACACCCCACATTTAAAAATCTATTACTTTTCAATATTCCATGGATGCATTTTGCTCCAGCTCAGAGCAATTTCCTAGTTTACCCTTATTAAACTGAGAGGGACTGAGCAGAGGCTCGTGATTTATGAAACACATACTAGATTCATTAAAACCTTTAAAGATTTAATACATTTTATCAAGGCCCTAAATCTGGGCAAACGCCTTTAAAAAAACACCAACTACAGGGTGTTTTTCATCTCTGGCGCCCTTTTGCGCTTATTTAAGAGCTGTAAAGTTTGGATTGACAAATGTCAGGAGTATTTCATTCCTTCCTCCTAAACGGCGCTGAACCCTCCTGACAGGGTTGTTATGTATAACCTCGGAGATCTATCGCGAGTAAAGATCAAATAATTCTCCTTTATTGACGTTTCATACATCTCTCCCATGGTTTTGAGGTCCCTTTCCAGGATTTCAGAGCTCGATGATTCCAGCTTTCCTGGCCCATCCCATTCCCTGTAATTGCCCGAAGGAGGTCCTGGCAGGGCACAGGGGGGTCCATGTGGGGGGCGTGGGGCGATGCCAGGGGAGGTCAGTGCGGGGAGAACCCTCTAGGGGGACAGAAATAATTGAAAGAGGGGAAATTCATGCTGGATATTAGGAGTCAGATCTCCGGGAGCGTCTGGACAAGGCTCTCGGGGACAGGGGGGGATTGTGTGCAGGGCCAGGAGCTGCGCTGGGTGACCCCAGCCGAGGATCCCCGGTGATTCCGTGACGGGAGATGTCCCAGCCCGGGCGGGAGCGGAGTCTAGGGGGGCTCCGCACCCCCAAACCCCCGCGGGGGTCACTGCCGGCGCGGGCGGGTCTCGAACCCGCGACCTCCATCACCGCATCCCCCGCGCCTCCATCGCCCTCTGGCGGCGGCGGCCGCGCGGTCGCGCGGAGATGACGTCAGTGGCGCGCCGCCGGTG
>VZRF01002829.1:90789-102313 GCA_013396875.1 Vireo altiloquus | reverse complement strand
GCGGCCCGCCGGTGCCGCCGCCGGTGCCGGGCATGGCCCAGCTCGGCGCCATCGCCGCCCTCGCCCTCGGCGTCGCGGCCGCCGCGCTCCTCTCGGCCGTGCACAAGATCGACGAGGGGCACATCGGCGTCTACTACCGGTGAGACGGGCCCGGCGGGGCCCCCTGCGGGGACAGAGCCGCGCTCCGGCCAGCCGCCGCCGCCGCTCACGGTTCTCTCTCTCTCCCCTCTCGTTCCCTCCGCAGCGGCGGCGCGTTGCTGACCTCCACCAGCGGGCCCGGCTTCCACCTCATGCTGCCCTTCATCACGTCCTACAAGTCAGTGCAGGTGCTGCTGGGCCCGGGCCCGGGCGGGGCGGGCACCGGGGGCGCACACGGGTGCGGCTGTGCCCGGTACCGGCCGGGAGCGGCTCCGGGACGGCCCCGCTGAGCCGTGAGCGAGGCACCGAGCGGGGCGGGTGCAGCTCCTGCTTTGGAGGAGGACGTGGCTGTGTCGGGGTCCCGCGGGCTGCGGGATTCGTGCCGGGAAAACTCCTCTCTTAATGAATTAATTAATTAATTCCTCTTTCCTTCAATCCCCTCCAGACCACGCTGCAGACGGACGAGGTCAAAAATGTCCCGTGTGGCACCAGGTGAGACGTTCAGCTCTGACTCCTCATCCCAGCTGGGAGCTCCCCAGAGGCTGAGGTTTCCTGCAGCCCCAGCCTGGGCTGGCTGGGAGGCTCTGGGGGCAATGAGCCCACCTGGGGCTGTCTGTGCCACCCTCCCGGGGCTGTCTGTGCCACCCTCCTGGGGCTGTGTCTGTGCCACCCACCCGGGGCTGTGTCTGTGCCACCCACCCGGGGCTGTCTGTGCCACCCACCCGGGGCTGTGTCTGTGCCACCCTCCCCAGGGGCTGGGGGGTTTGGGGATGGTGCTGTGCTGCTGAGCAGCCTGGGCTGGATCCCATCCCCATCCCCCCGGAGCAAACTCAGCCTCTAGCAAAGATCATTTTTCTGTTTTTCTCCCTCATTTTTCTGTTTTTCTCCCTCATTTTTCTGTTTGTCTCTGTTGCAGTGGGGGAGTGATGATTTATTTTGACAGGATCGAGGTGGTGAATTTCCTCATCCAGAGCGCGGGTGAGTCACGAGCTGTGCCCTGACACAGCCCGGGGGTTGTGCTGCCCTGGCAGGAGGTGAAGGGAGGTGAAGAGGCTGTGGCTGTGCTCGGTTGGGACCCCGACTGTGCCCCAGGTGTGCCCTGAGCTCTGGGTGTCACCTCTGACCCTGCTCTCCCGGGAATTTGGGGTGTTTATTTTGCCTTTATAATCTGCGTTAGCTGCCCTGAGCTTTGTGCAGGGGGTGCCAGGGGGGCTGCCAGCAAAGGCTCCTCTGGAGCCCAGGGAGAACAACCTGGGCAGCCTTTCCCAAATCCTTTGGTGTTTAACGTGGGAGTGCCTGGCTCAGCAGGGAGCTCTGTGTGTGTCTCCTGAGGCCTGGGGGTGCTTCAAACCTTTCTGCTGACAGAGCAGGGCACAGATACTGCTGGAGGTGCCACAAAACACCAGCAGTGAATAAACCTGAGGGTCTGAGGGCGAGGGAGGTCCCTCATTTCACAGCCCCTGCGCTGGCACTGAGCTCTGAGGGTTTCCCTGAGGGTGTTCAGCCTCCTCTCCCTGCTGCCCTTCCCTCCCTGCCCGTGCTCTCTCCTCTCCCAGTGTACGACATCGTCAAGAACTACACTGCTGACTACGACAAGGCTCTCATCTTCAACAAGATCCACCACGAGCTGAACCAGTTCTGCAGTGTGCACACGCTGCAGGAGGTTTACATCGAGCTGTTTGGTGAGCTGCCCCTGGCACTGCTGCTTCTGAGGGTTCTCCCCACGGGCTCTTGGTGCAGAACCCCCACCTGATGGGCTTTTATCCCTTAATCCTTGTTTGCTCTGCTCGGAATCGGGGTTGTTATCCAGCTGCCATCGTTTATCCGTGTTATCTTTTGGAGCTGAGTGCTTCAATATGTTGTAACAATAAACTCCCAGCCCTGCCAGTAGCCTCCCTTTAGGGAAGGGAGCAGGAATTCTGTGGCATTCTCTGTGTGATTGAATCAGTCACAGGATTCTCTAATCCAGATGGGAAAGCCAGGCTGTGGCTCTTTGCTGTTACAGAAATTCTGAGTGAACACTCCCTGGCCAGAGAGTTCGAGGAGCTCTGGGCTGTGCCCATGGCTGCCCAAACACCAGGAGTGCTGGCAGGAGCCTCCCGAGCTTCCCAGCAGGAATCCAGGGAGACACACGGCAGGAGAGGCTGAGGAAAACTTGTGGTTTCTTGGTAGAATGAGTCCAGTGGCTGCCAGTGCTGAGTGTTTTGTTTCTGGCTCTGGGCTGACAGGAAATCCTTGCAGCCTTTCAGCACTCGGCAGTGCTGGCTGTGGGCACAGAGCTGCTGGGGATGGTTTGGGAGTGCAGCAGGACAGGATTGCTGCCTGAGAGATCAGGAGGTGTTTGCAGACTCCTGCTCTCTGTTCAGCCTGGCTTCCCCCTTCCCACCCAGGCTGGGCTCAGACCCCCCCAGCTCCCAGTTCCTGCTGGCCCTGGATGGGTTCCTGGCCGATGGAGGCTCCAGATGTTGGCAGCTGCTGCTGATGGCTGCTTGAAATGGGCTGAAAGCACCCACTCTGCACAGAAGGAACTTGTACAAACTCCCCTGGAGCTCCTGCTCGGGCTCTGCAGTGGGGCACAGCCCCTCTGAGCAGCCTCACGTCACCCTCTGCCCCCACATCTGCCAGCAGGTGCAGGGAACTGATAACAGCTGCTTCCCAAACTGCTGGCTGGGCTTCATTAGGAGCCTGAGTTCCAGATAGGAAACTGGGACCAAAGCAAACAGCACAGGAGTGTGATGTGATCCCTCTCAAGGCTGTTACAGTTTGATTTTCCCTCTGTGCTTCCCAGCAGGCCCCAGCTGGAAGCTCTGCCCTCCTTGGAGCTTTCATCGGAGCAGGGTTTTAGGTTGTGTTTCCTTTTGAAATCCTCAGCTACGCTGGAGTTCTGGGACTCCTTGAGCCAAAGAGACATTACTGATGATTTTTGCAGCCTGTTAAAGTAACTGATGCTGCCATTTCCCATTCCTGCCTTTCCATTTGCTTTGTGTCCTGCTGGCACAGGTGCAGCTCGAAATCGGTCAGGATTTATCATGTTCCTCCAGGATCTAGCTGGGAGGTTCAGTGGGGAACAAGGGGGTTAGAGCACAGATTCCTTGTTGTAAAGGTGCTGTGTCTGGCTCAGGAGGATTCCAAACTGCAGGTTTTGGGGAACTGGAGGGTTTCCTTTCATGCCTGCCATGTTCCTGTGGTGTGTCCCAAGGGCTGGTGCTGGTTGGGAGCCTGCCTGGGGGTCAGCCCAGCACTTCTACATCCAACTCCCATTTGTACTATCCAGGAATAAGAAATGTGAGCCCTCCCAGCTCACTCTGGGTGCTGACAGCAAACTGCCCTGGGGGATGTTTCATTCCCTTTTCTTTTTACCCCAATCAGATCAAATTGATGAAAACCTTAAACTGGCCTTGCAGCAGGACCTAACCACGATGGCCCCTGGATTAATTATACAGGTAATCAGGATTTGACTGAGATATTGAAGGTGCAGATTGTGAAGAGGGGAAAGGGCTAAAAGGAAACAAGAAACAGATTTGTTTAGGAAATTGCTATACAGCACAGATTTCATTTAACCCGAGGAGTGGGAAGAGTGTCCTTCCTGTCTCCTCAGAGTTTTGATGTGTTGAGTTTCTCCTGAAGTTTCTCTGGGTGCTGGTTTGCCCAGGTTACAATCTCTGTCATGTCAGGAGATCTTCAGTGCTGTTTCTCTGTGGATTTTGGGCCTGGTCACAGTTTGTGCAGCTCTGGTGGCAGAACATGCCCCAGGTGCCACCCGTGCAGTCCCAGGGGTGGTTTGGCTGCTGCCCACATTCTCTTCTGTCTCCCTCTCTGCAGGCAGTTCGAGTCACAAAGCCAAACATCCCTGAAACAATCCGGAGAAATTATGAGCTCATGTAAGTGCCTTTGTGTTCCAGAAGGATCCAGGAGGGTGGATTACCTCTGGGGATTGCCCCTCGGGAAGGAGCTGCAGAGGAGCAGCACTGAGCCCTGGCTGGGCTGGCAGGGCCCTCACCTGGTACCCCTGAGCACAGGAGGTCTTTGCCCCGGGGCTCCTTCCCTTCCCTGGGCACTGGCCCTGTGTCCCAGAGCCCTCCTGGAGCAGTGGGTGAGGGCACAGGGATGGATTTCAGCACTAATCCTCTTGTTTGAGCGAGATGGAGAAAGTGTTGATTCAACAGGCTGAGGACTTGCAAAGCTTTGAAATAACTTTCTTTGGCAGCACTTGGCATGCTGATCCCTTTTGGTGCTCCCTGAGCACGCTGCCAGCGGTCTGTGCCAGCCAGAATAGGATCCCTCTCATCCATCCTGCTTCCCTGGCATTGCATGGCACCTTTGGGGCTTGTGGTGAATCCTGTGTGGCATGGTGTGGCAGGAGGTCCCAAATCAGCCATAAATGCAGCAGGATGTGTTGAGAGAGACTCAATTCCAGTGTCTCTTCCCTGGCTGGGAGCAGGAGCAGAGTGTTTTATTTATGTTCACTCTTTAAAAACTCATTAATGAAAGTAAAAAGCAGTGAGATAGAAAAGGCACTAGGGCAGCCTGCAGGGAGTGTGTCACAGGACTCACTGGAAACCTTCCTGCTGCAGAGGGGAGGAAGGAATGCTTTGGTTTAGGCAAAAAGCTCTGTGCAGGTTGTTGCAGGCTGCACCTGCCCTCACACTGCCCACCCCACCCTGCACGTGCTGGAAGGAGAGGAGTACTGCACAGAGGTAAAACTTCATAAAATGAAGGCCTTGTTTGTTGCCTTTGTAAAATCAAGGCTCAGGTCTGTCACTTGGGCCAGAGAAGGACTGTGGGAAAGAGGCATAGCTGAGTTACAGTTAGAAAAACGTGCTCTGGATGATGCTGTGCTCACCTGGGGTGTGTGGTGGTTGGCTGCTTCAAGTCTGTTGTGCTTTAAAATGATGTAATCATTAGGGAACTCCAAAGGAGATGTTAATGAACGAGGTGTTAATGAACGAGGCTTTAGCTCTGGAAAGAGTCACTGTCCCTGTGTGTCCTGCTGCCCCAACAGCGACAGGGGAGAGCCAGCAGCCCCTGCTGGGCACGTGTGAGTCCCACACCTGTGAGCTCCTGCTTTTAACTGGTTTCTCCTGCTCCCCAGGGAGAGTGAGAAGACGAAGCTGCTGATTGCAGCACAGAAGCAGAAGGTGGTGGAGAAGGAGGCAGAGACAGAGAGGAAGAAAGCCCTGATCGGTCTGTATGGCTGGGCTGGGACAGGGAAAGGGGGGGACAGGCAGCAAAGAGACCCCAGATCCCAGGGAGGAGGGGAGGGATGCACTGGTTCACTCTGGGACCTTTTCTGATCTGAAACTCACAGAGAAACTCAGGAGTGTTTCAGGTGGGTCCCAGCTTTGTTTTCTGCGGGCTGGGAATTCTTCCCACCATTCATTTCCACCTGAAGTGGGTGATGAGTGAGGATTTTCCAGGGTGAGACTGCTTCTGGCGTTAGAAGGATGTGTGATGACAGTGTGGGTGTGTTCTTGTTTTCATTTCAGAGGCAGAAAAGATTGCACAAGTTGCTGAAATAACTTATGGACAGAAAGTGATGGAAAAGGAAACAGAGAAGCGTATTTCAGAGATTGAAGGTGAGTGGGGTTGAGCTTTCCAGTAAGTAGCTCCTGAAGCAGTTCACCAGGGAGCTCTGGAAGTGTGTGTTGGCTGTGTGCTTCAATCCAGGCTGACGTTCACAGGGGTGAAGTTCCTGACCAGAGGCAGGAACAGGAGTTTCTTTGCTTGAAACTCCCTTTCTCAAGGTGATCTTTGTTGGAGTTGGAACTTGAGGAGTTGTTCCCTCACCCATCTGGTACAGTGCTTTGTCCAGGAACCTCCAGGGCGTGGAGAGGGCTCTGCAATTCCAGCTCGGGAGTGGCAAGGCCTTTTTTGCCCTTACATTCATTATAGGCCCTGACAAGCTTTGCAGAAGCCACTGAGGAGCCAATTAAGAGTTTTACAGATCAGCAGCTTCTCATTAGGAAGTTCTTTGCAGAAATACAGTGGGGTTTATTTCCTGTAGCTGTGTCAGCCCCTCAGTCCAGGTCAGAGGATTCCTGCCTCCCTCTTTTTTCCTGGTATCTGTGGCTGGGACCAACCTCTCCTTTTAGCCAGAAGAGAGGAAGTTGTGGCCAGACCTTCCAGCTGTTTACATGATCTTTAAGTGCAGCAGCTCACAGGACTCCCTGCTCAGGGAAGGTTCGTGCAGCTCTCAGACCCAGACTGACGTGCTGCCATTGTGTGGCTCCATGGCCTGGGAGGAATGTCAGGAGAGGAGCAGGATCACACTCCTGCAGCCTCAGCGTGGGGGCCTGGTTCCCATCACTGTCACGGGGTGGATACAGAGTCAGAGGGGAAAAAGGAGTGCAGTACAGAAAGGGGAAGTGTTTCTTTCCTGAAGTGTCTCTGCCAGGAGTCAGGAATTTGTGTATCCACAGAATCAGAGCCTTTGAGCAGTTGTTGATAGAGCAGAGAAAAGCTCTGCAGCATCTGTCCAAGGGGCAGAGCCTGTAAAGGTTAAAATCCCCTGCTCTGCGTGCCAGAGCCTTCATCTGCATATCCCAGACCAGCTCCCATCTGGGAATCACATCCACAGGCACAGACCTCATCTGCAGAGTCTGCTGGGCTGCTCAGGCTGTTCCTGAAGCCCTGGGCAGAGGCTGGGGGTGAATCCCACGTCTGCAGGAGAGCAATTGCTGCGTTCCAGCACGAGAGGCAGCCCTGGCTCGAGAAGAAAGGCTGAGCTCGGCCCACGTGATGGGGATAATCAAACCCTGATGGTTGTGGAATTCTTTGAGCTCTGCAGTTGCAGATGCAGTTCACTTATGAACGCTCTCATCCTGCAGCCATTTAGCTGTAAATTGTGCTCCCATTTCTGGGTTTCCCATTTTGTTCTGCCCCTTGTTGTACCCCGTGTAGTTCAGATGTGGCACTGGCTGCTTCCTGAGCAGTTTCCAGCTGCAGGCAGTGCTAACATGGCTGCAAATCAAAACGTGACTCCCAGCATGTGTTTGCTTCCAGATGCTGCATTTCTTGCACGAGAGAAGGCGAGAGCTGATGCTGAGTGTTACACTGCAATGAAGGTGGCCGAGGCCAACAAGGTACTGTGCTTTCCTCGTGGAGCCTCGGAGCAGGAGGAGGGAAATACTCAGCACAGGCTGTAGGGAAATACTCGGCACAAGAGCAGGCAGTGATCATTGTTGAAGTCAAAAAGCACAACAAGGCCATCTCCTCTCAGCAAAGCTTTCATCTGACTGAAACAATTAGATCCTTCTTTGCAAGTTGGTTTTGTTTTCTGGACAGATCAGTGTCAGGGTGTGTGAAATCTCTGCTCTGCCAGGTGCTCACAGGGCCGTGGCTCTCTGCAGATGGAATATCAGTTTCAGTGTTGCCCTTTCACGGTGTTGTGATGAGAAATGTGGTTTCATTCCAGTCTCAAGTTGGCAGGCAGTCAGAGCAGGGAGATCTCTGGGGTGACAGGCAGGGGTAGAACAAACCACAGTGCAGGAAAGAACAAATGGAGCCAATCCCAGACACCCTGGAAGAGCCTCAGTGCTGCAAAAGTAAAAACAACAAAGAGTCCAACCTGGAAAACAAAAAGTTACACGGATAGAATTGCCAGGTGTGTTCCTGCCTACAGCAAGTTCCAGGACATCCCAGCAGGAAGAGTTTGGGTTCCATGGTGGTCAGTGAGAAGGGCAGAGGTGTTTGTGCACAGCTTTTGTGCCAGCTGTTCCATCCTCTCTGTCATAATGTCATTATCCTGAACGAATGAGCTGCTCTCACCCAGACACCCTCGTGGATCTGCTCCCTGGAAAGCAGCCAGGGACGTTTCCCTTCTCAGTAGCTCTGGTTGCAGAGGCTGCAGTGAGTGATGTGCTCTTGAGCATCTCCATCACGTTTGGGTTGAGCATTTCCCCAGCTGCTGCCATCACTTTTCATTTTGCCATTTAGTCGCTGGGATTCAGAGCTGCACTGAGCCCAGCTGGAGGAGAGCCTGGCTCTGTAAAATCCCCGTGGAGGGCTGGCCGTGCCTGCTGGGTTTGTGGGAAGCACATCCCTCCTGAGCTCACGGCAGGAATGTCCTTTCTCCCAAACCCGAGCTCCTGTGACCCGTTCTCTCTCCGTGCAGCTCAAGTTAACTCCTGAGTACTTGCAGCTGATGAAGTACAAGGCCATCGCAGCCAACAGCAAGATCTACTTTGGCAAAGATATTCCCAACATGTTCATGGACTCTGCAGGGAGCCAGAGCAAATCTGCAGAGGGACTGGCAGAAGGAATCCAAGACGAGGACGGAGCAGGAACCAGTGAGGACAAAACTCCTTCGTAACATCAACTGAAAAGAAAGATTTCTATCTGTTTTATATCAAAAAATCATGAACTGGGAAATTCCTTTTTGTTCTCTCCCTTTCCTGTGCTGAAAGAGACGAATCAGATTTAATCCTTTCAATCTTTTGTATGACAATTAGACACAAGGACTTTGGTATTTATGGGGTGGCTTTTCTGGTAATTTCTAAGCTCCAGGTGTGTTCTGTAGCTGCACCTCCCCAGCTCTTGGGCACACAGACCAAGGATTTGGGAGAGGCTGTCAGAGCTATCAGCTGGATGGGAATCAAATTTGGGATTGAGGTGGTTCATAGCAGTTGGAGGTAAAGAAATGTTGAGGTTTTGGAGGGAGGGGAATTGCTGCTACAACTTGGTTTGGGTTTTTTTTTCCTTATTGAAAATTCCAAGTACTTTATTTCAGTCCCCTTTGAAGATAAGGTGCTAGATTTTGTACACTACAGGGGCTGCTCGAGGCTGAGGTGACCCTGTGAGGGACAGAGGCTCAGCTGGAATCCTGCAGGTTCCCACTCACCGGGAGGATCGAAGCCTTAGACCACAAGTCACACAGGGAGTGACCCAAACTCTTCATTTTCCATGTCCTAACACTGCTTTGTTTTCCATTTGTCATGTTTCTGTAGGGCACAGGAGAGTTTTCAGCTGCTGGGGGAGGGATGGAGTGCAGAGCTGGGTGGGATTTTCAGTGAAATGAGGTTGCAGGCGTGGAAATTGTCACAGGCACAGAAAACCAGGGAGGAAAGAATTTTTGTCTCAGGGACCCTGACTTTACAGAAGGCTTAGCTGGGGAGGGAGGAGCTGCTGGAGTGAGCAGAGAGTTTTTCAGCTCATTGTCTGCTCTGCACGAGCAGCTGGATCTCAGTGTTTACAGTGTCTGACCAGAAAAAGGACCTTGGGGTGAGCAGAACTGAGCTGCTGTGGGATTGGGTCTGAATGGACCTCATGGAAGGAAGGTTTAGTACTGGCCAAGGACAAACCATGATCCTGAAAGGTCAAGGGGCAGAGAAAAGCAACTCTGCCTGAACTGCCCAAAGATGGATTCCCCTTTTTCTCTCAGAACAAGGTACCAGAAGTTACCTCCCCTCAGAGAGCCGAGCAGCTCCTCAATCCCAGGTGCAAGGAGGAAACAGAGCTTTGCTTTCCACACGTGCAAAATTTGAAGATAGAAGTTCAGGCGTAGAGAGAAGAGGTTTTTTTCTACCTAATCCATCTGCATTTGGCAGCAGTGATTAACTGCTGGTATCATTTGAGGCCAAGATCCTCATCAGAGGTGATGCCAGTGCTCATCAGAGACCAGCCTGGTGCTTTTATAGGCTCCTGCCCCAAATTCTTGCTCCCCCTTACCCCTGGTCTTGCTCTTCTGTGTTCAAATCTTCATCAGTGTTACACTAAGAGAGCTCAGATGAATCTCAGCTGCTCCAGGGTTTTTACTGCTGTTCTCCCTGTTTGAAAATGCAAAATAGAAATTAAGCATCAGCTTCTGCTGGAGAAAAGTCCCTTCCTCTTTGTATTCCTTGGAAAATAAGAGCTGAGGGAAGTCCCAGCTCCAGACCTCCACCAGACCCACAGCAGCCTACAACAGCATCCCCAGGGCAGTTGTGACATTCCTGACTCATAAATAGGTCTGTGCAGGGAGATTAAAACAGGGAATGGCAGAAGTTCATCAGTGAGGATGAGCTCGTTTGAGATTATTCTACCTTCGTGCTTGAGGTTTCCATCAGTAACTAACACCTCCTTTTACACAAATATTTTTCACTAATGAAAGGACCCAACTAAGCCAAAGTAGTATTATAAAGGCATTTTTTTTTATGTGTGATTTCACAGCAAGAAGATAGCTTGGGATAAAGAGCTGTTAATGATTTTTTTTTAATTAAAACCCTGACTGCTAAAGTATTAGTGTAACTTAGTTAAATTGTACTAAGAGTGCAGAAGCAGAGTTGAGAGTGTATCAGTCCTCACAAGCCAGAATCTGTTGTGTCTTCATTCAGGTTTCTTCACTCTGTAAAACATCCTGAAGAGTGGATCCATCTCTCCATATAAACCTTTTTTCCCTTTAAGAGGCGAGTTGTCCTGTTTCTCTAACCCTGAGATGAGGATCTGAGCTTTAAACCCCTCTAGCAAAGGGAGCAGAGGTTTGTGGCACTGCTGACCCCTGGGGAGGGCTGTGGGGAGCATGGAAATGCTCTGCCAGTGCATCTTGGTACAGACACACTTTGATCCTATGTACTGAATCCAAAGCCTTTTTATTTTGGTATTTGCTATGACAATAAAATGGCCTTCGATTTTAGAATTTTCCAATTTTAATATCGGGGTTTGTGGATGAATTTTAATAGGGGAAGATTACACTGAGGCTGCTGGTGGGAGCTGTGGGGTGCTGGGGGTTGGTGCTGTTCTCCCTTTCCAGTCAGGAGGAGGAAAGTGGAAGAAGAAGGGTCAGAGGTGTCCAAGGAATCCCGCGCCTGTCAGCCTCTGCTTTGCCATGGAATGAGTGAAAAACACAGAGCCTGGAGCAGCAAACACCTCGGATTTGGTAAAGTTCGCAGAAAATCCTTGTCATCTCTTACCAGACAAAGGGCAGGAACCTGCTGGGTGTTTTTAGCCAGCTATGTAAACACTGAATGTGCAGAGGGCCAGTGAAGTTGTGCACATTAAGGCAAATATTTGAGTTAATGTGTTCCAGCTGGCAGTTCCCTGTGAGCGGCCGAGATAAAGCCGAGCATTGTCCCCTCCAGCTGCTCTCTGTGCCCGCGCTCCCCGCGCTCCTCACACTGCGCCTGCAGGACAAGCACCGTTCCCTGCCTTGTTTTCATGACGCTTTTTTCCCCGAAATAATTGAAATTCGCACCCTTGGGAGAACTCCTCACGCAGGGAAAAGAACCGAATTTTGGGGGGTAGGCGTGGAGGGTGGTCAGGGTTCAGTTCTGCTCTGTTCCAGTCGGGTTGGCAGCGCTGGCGCTGGTCACTGGGGGCACGGAATGGTTTGGATTGGCACCGAGCCCGGAGCTCGGCGCAGCCCCGGCCGGGCCCTGCCATCCCCCCGGGGCCGCCATGGCGCCCGCGACCT
>VZRF01002829.1:68767-90447 GCA_013396875.1 Vireo altiloquus | reverse complement strand
GGCGGCGGAGCCTCCGTCAGCATAGGGACGGGCCCGCGCCGTGGGGACAGGTCAGCGGTGACTGCGGGGACAGTGCGAGCGGGACAGGTGCCACCGTGGGGACAGGGCACTGATCACCGTGGGGACACACCCTCGGTGCCCCCAGGGACGAGCACAGCACGGATCTGGGTGTCTGAACCCCCTGCAAGGGAGCCACGACCCCGCTATCGCGACAGGCCTGCTCGTCCCCCTCAGCCCCGAGCCCCCTCCGTCCTCCCCCTCAGCCCCGGGTCCCGGTGCCCCGAGCCGGCCCGGGGGTCCCCGAGCTCACCCTCCGCTCCCGCAGNTCAGCTCCCGCAGGGGCTCCCGGCCGTGCAGCCGCGGCTCGTGGCCGTCAGCAAGACCAAGCCGGCGGAGATGGTGATGGAGGCCTACAGCCACGGGCAGCGCAGCTTCGGGGAGAACTACGTGAGTCGGGGGGCTGAGGGGCTGGGGGAGGGTCAGCAGGGCTGGGAAAGAGCTCCCTGCTGGGGGCGTGGGATCCCAGAATCATCCCGCTTGGAAAAGCCCTCCAAGGTCATCGAGGCCAAGCTGTGCCCAGTCCCACATTGTCACCCAGCCCAGGGCACTGAGTGCCACATCCAGGCTTTCCTTGGGCACCGCCAGGGATGGGCACTCCAACACCGCCGTGGGCAGCCCCTGCCAATGTTTAACAACCCTTTGTGTGAAGAAATTCCTCCTGATTCCCCCTTGTCCAGGGCAGGCTCGGGGCAGCCCGGTTTGGGTGGCTCTGTGGGTGACACCATCATTCCCTGGCCTCGTGATTTTGAGGCTCAGGTTGGTCTCAGGAAGGCACATCCCAAGGATACCAATCCTGTGCCTGCTGTGGGTTTAATGGAATTCTCCTTCATTCTCCCAGGTTCAGGAGCTGCTGGAAAAGGCATCAGACTCCAGAGTAAGCTCACAGTTCCCTTTGTGTTTTCTTTCCATGTGTGCTGAGAGCTGTTCAGTCGAAGTCCTGGGGTTTGTTAGGGATTTGGTTGGATCCTTATCTTTGCAGATAAAGGGTGGGTTATTCTTGGCTCACTGCCTCTGCCCCTTCCCCCTCCTGCCTTGCTGGCTCCAGAGGAGTCTGGGAATACACAAACCTTACTCATGGTTTGTCTGCACAGTGCTTTGCCTTTTGTGCTCACTTTAGGAGGGGCACAGTCCTTGTTAAAAAAAAAACTTTAACACTCAGTTTGGGGAAAATATCATTTAATGACTGTTGCAAAAGAGCTTTGCCTTCGCTGTTCCCATGGACAGCATTCCCTGCAGCCACAGCCCCATCCCTCTCTGGACTGTGCAGCAGCCTCAGCACAACCACAGGCTGAGTCTTTCAGGGTCAACAAACAAAGAAATTGAGTGTCTGGTATTTGGTTGTGGGCAAACTGAGACTGAAGTGTTGCATAGGGGAGGAGGGAATTGCTGTTCCCACCTGAGTGTTCTCTCTGCTTTCAGATTCTGTCATCCTGTCCAGACATCAAGTGGCATTTCATTGGGCACCTGCAGAAGAACAATGTCAACAAGCTGATCGGTAAATCCTGGGTGATTTTCTGTGGTCTTCCAGTGTTCAGATGTGTCAGGGCAGGGTCAGGGTGGATATCAGGAGAAGGTTCTTCCCCCAGAGGGTGATCAGGAACTGCCCAGGCTCCCCAGGGAATGGGCACAGCCTGAGGCTGCCAGAGCTCTACTCCCGGGGATGCACAGGGTGAGGTTATTGGGGTGTCTGTGCAGGACCAGGGCTTGGACTCAATCATCCCTGGGGGCTCCCTCCAGCTCAGGATATTCTGTGATTCTCTGAAACAATAACCTACAAATGCCTGTCCTAGGTACAAACAATCCTGTGCCAGCAGAATTCCCTCAGCCTGTGTTTTCTCCCCAGCTGTCCCAAACCTGTTCATGTTGGAAACAGTGGATTCTGTGAAACTGGCAGACAGAGTCAACAGCTCGTGGCAGAAAAAAGGCTCATCCCAGAAGCTGAAGGTCATGGTGCAAGTTAACACCAGTGGGGAGGACAGTAAGTGGCACTGTGTGACATGTGCATGTTTGTCCTGCTGGCTTGACAGGGAACTTGAGTGGAGTGGGCTGGTTTGAGCTCTGAAGCACTGAACTTGAGTGGAGTGGGCTGGTTTGAGCTCTGAAGTGCTGCCCTGGCACAGCTGGGCACAGATCTCCCTGTTCTTTTCCAGGCAAGCATGGCCTTCCCCCCGCAGACACCACGGCTGCTGTGGAGCACGTCATCAACAAGTGCCCCAGCCTGGAATTTGTGGGGCTGATGACCATCGGCAGCATCGGGCATGACCTCAGTAAGGGGCCAAATCCTGACTTCCAGGTAAGATTTTCTCGGAGAAAATGTCACCCTGGGTGGTTTCCTGTCAGAGTTTGTCTGTCCCAGTCAAACCAGTCCGAGTCAGGCTGTAGGGATGTAGGAGCACCTTATGCAAGGAGCCCTCAGTGTCAGGGCAGGTGTGAGGCTTCTTTCTGCAGGATGTTTCTCCTGTCCCTCCTCTGAAGCTGCAGCCAGGATTTTGGCAGGGCAGCAGCTGCTGTCCTGGTCCAGGTGAGGGTTGAGCCTCCTCTGTGCTGTCAGGAAATCTCCAGACACTGTTCTGTGCTTCTTTGGGAATTGCACATCCTGTGTGAAGGAGGCTTCAGGGACAGGCAGGGATCAGGACCTGTCACCCTGGGAGGGAGCTGGCATGGCTGTGCAGGTGTGTGACCCTGTCCTGTCCAGGGACAGGCAGGGATCAGGACCTGTCACCCTGGGAGGGAGCTGTGAGAAGCTCAATCTGCCCGTGGAGAAGGTGGAGCTGAGNAGATAAAGGGTGGGTTATTCTTGGCTCACTGCCTCTGCCCCTTCCCCCTCCTGCCTTGCTGGCTCCAGAGGAGTCTGGGAATACACAAACCTTACTCATGGTTTGTCTGCACAGTGCTTTGCCTTTTGTGCTCACTTTAGGAGGGGCACAGTCCTTGTTAAAAAAAAAACTTTAACACTCAGTTTGGGGAAAATATCATTTAATGACTGTTGCAAAAGAGCTTTGCCTTCGCTGTTCCCATGGACAGCATTCCCTGCAGCCACAGCCCCATCCCTCTCTGGACTGTGCAGCAGCCTCAGCACAACCACAGGCTGAGTCTTTCAGGGTCAACAAACAAAGAAATTGAGTGTCTGGTATTTGGTTGTGGGCAAACTGAGACTGAAGTGTTGCATAGGGGAGGAGGGAATTGCTGTTCCCACCTGAGTGTTCTCTCTGCTTTCAGATTCTGTCATCCTGTCCAGACATCAAGTGGCATTTCATTGGGCACCTGCAGAAGAACAATGTCAACAAGCTGATCGGTAAATCCTGGGTGATTTTCTGTGGTCTTCCAGTGTTCAGATGTGTCAGGGCAGGGTCAGGGTGGATATCAGGAGAAGGTTCTTCCCCCAGAGGGTGATCAGGAACTGCCCAGGCTCCCCAGGGAATGGGCACAGCCTGAGGCTGCCAGAGCTCTACTCCCGGGGATGCACAGGGTGAGGTTATTGGGGTGTCTGTGCAGGACCAGGGCTTGGACTCAATCATCCCTGGGGGCTCCCTCCAGCTCAGGATATTCTGTGATTCTCTGAAACAATAACCTACAAATGCCTGTCCTAGGTACAAACAATCCTGTGCCAGCAGAATTCCCTCAGCCTGTGTTTTCTCCCCAGCTGTCCCAAACCTGTTCATGTTGGAAACAGTGGATTCTGTGAAACTGGCAGACAGAGTCAACAGCTCGTGGCAGAAAAAAGGCTCATCCCAGAAGCTGAAGGTCATGGTGCAAGTTAACACCAGTGGGGAGGACAGTAAGTGGCACTGTGTGACATGTGCATGTTTGTCCTGCTGGCTTGACAGGGAACTTGAGTGGAGTGGGCTGGTTTGAGCTCTGAAGCACTGAACTTGAGTGGAGTGGGCTGGTTTGAGCTCTGAAGTGCTGCCCTGGCACAGCTGGGCACAGATCTCCCTGTTCTTTTCCAGGCAAGCATGGCCTTCCCCCCGCAGACACCACGGCTGCTGTGGAGCACGTCATCAACAAGTGCCCCAGCCTGGAATTTGTGGGGCTGATGACCATCGGCAGCATCGGGCATGACCTCAGTAAGGGGCCAAATCCTGACTTCCAGGTAAGATTTTCTCGGAGAAAATGTCACCCTGGGTGGTTTCCTGTCAGAGTTTGTCTGTCCCAGTCAAACCAGTCCGAGTCAGGCTGTAGGGATGTAGGAGCACCTTATGCAAGGAGCCCTCAGTGTCAGGGCAGGTGTGAGGCTTCTTTCTGCAGGATGTTTCTCCTGTCCCTCCTCTGAAGCTGCAGCCAGGATTTTGGCAGGGCAGCAGCTGCTGTCCTGGTCCAGGTGAGGGTTGAGCCTCCTCTGTGCTGTCAGGAAATCTCCAGACACTGTTCTGTGCTTCTTTGGGAATTGCACATCCTGTGTGAAGGAGGCTTCAGGGACAGGCAGGGATCAGGACCTGTCACCCTGGGAGGGAGCTGGCATGGCTGTGCAGGTGTGTGACCCTCTCCTGTCCCCT
Source organism: Vireo altiloquus (assembly GCA_013396875.1). Lineage (NCBI taxonomy): Eukaryota > Metazoa > Chordata > Aves > Passeriformes > Vireonidae > Vireo > Vireo altiloquus. The sequence continues at coordinate 85,891 of VZRF01002829.1, read as the reverse complement.
CGTGTGCTGCAGGTGTTGCTGTCCCTGCGGCAGGAGGTGTGTGAGAAGCTCAATCTGCCCGTGGAGAAGGTGGAGCTGAGCATGGGCATGTCCACAGACTTCCAGCACGCCGTAAGTGTATTCCTGCCCTTCCCTCAGGGAACAAACGTGTCTGCACCCCAAACTGCAGCCCTGGTGCCACCCAGACAGGCCTCTAAGGCNATGGCTGTGCAGGTGTGTGACCCTCTCCTGTCCCCTCGTGTGCTGCAGGTGTTGCTGTCCCTGCGGCAGGAGGTGTGTGAGAAGCTCAATCTGCCCGTGGAGAAGGTGGAGCTGAGCATGGGCATGTCCACAGACTTCCAGCACGCCGTAAGTGTATTCCTGCCCTTCCCTCAGGGAACAAACGTGTCTGCACCCCAAACTGCAGCCCTGGTGCCACCCAGACAGGCCTCTAAGGCCTCCCCTTGGATGGAGATCCCAGTGCAGCTCTCCTGGTCCTGGGGGAGATTCCTGGGATCAAACCAGCCCCTGGGTGTAGCTGTGGGTGGGGAGTCCACAGGGAACCATCCTGTGGTGTGGTGAGAGGCCAGGCTGGGCTGAGAGGTGCTGGCAGCCCTGCCCTGACCTCTCCTCTCTGTCTCTTGCAGATAGAGGTTGGATCTACAAACGTCAGGATTGGGAGCACTATTTTTGGAGAGCGAGATTATTCCAACAAAGCCATCGGGGACAAGGCCCCTGCTGGAAGTAAAGGCCAGCCAGAGGCCGTGGCAGTGCAGGGGCACTAAAGGGAAAACAAGTGGCCTCACCAGAGGAGAGACCTCGCTGTGGGAGACCTCACTATGCATTTTGCCTCCCTCCGTGTCGGCACCTGATCCTGATGGTGAGAGGGAATTCCTCGGAACAGAAATGCCTCAAATCATTGTGATCATAAAGTACCCCTAGAAAGTGGAAATCTTTGTAACCAACAAATGACAAGGAAATTGAGGGTTGGAAGTGGCTGTGGTGTCTTGGTTCCTCAGGGTCATCAAGGACAGAGACTTTGGGGTAACTGGGTTGGACAAACAGGTGTTTGTCAGGCTGGAGTTGCTGCTGGGCAGGGTGGGTGTCACCAGCAGTGCTGGTGGATGTTTTCACTAAGGACTAAACACTTCATTCAACACGTTATGATCTCTCCAGAAACCTGTAAATGTTTCCCCAAATCCCAGTTTTGGGATGGTTACAGAGGAGTTGAGGCCGTGCTGTGACCATGGCCATGGCCAAGGGGTGAGTGCCAGGCACAGGGGGCTGTGAGGAGCTCAGCTGCCCCTGTGGGTCTGTGCTGTGATGGTTTGGCTGCACATCACCAGTGTGGGACTGTTTTCAGCTCGGTTTTGTCCTTTTCAGGCTGACACTAACTTTTCCCATGGCTCTGTGGCTGCCCAGATCTGGGATGCTTTCTCCCTTCCCTTCCTTTCCCCTCCTCAGTTGCTGGGAATTATTTTCATCCTGCCTAGTAGTTTTGATGCTGTTTTTTGGTCACAATGGGGGTTTTCTGCCAGGCCTCTGCTCTGCCACCAGCTTGCTGCTGCTTTCCAAGGTGAGTCCCTCATGGTTTGGTGCCTATACCATCCCCTCTCTACTTGTGTGAGGATAACAGTGCTTGGCTCAGGGCAGCAGGGAGCTTTCCTTGGGAAAATACTTCAGAAAAGGAAGATTATCGTCCCACTGCGTTCTGGGTTCCTGAAAAAAAATCATTTGGCCACTGAGAGAGCTTCTAGGTTGTGTCCTAACATCCTTTCCTGCTCTTGGGAGAGGGAAATGGCACTGTCACTGCAGTAACTTTCCTTCAGGTGTGAGCAGAAGCTCCTGCGTTGTCCTGTGTTGTTTGGCCAGTCTCACAACCTGTGTTACAGCTGATTTGTGGGCTTTTGTGTCTGCTGAGAGGAGGAGAGCTCAGCTGCCAGCAGGAACATCCTCCCCAGGCTTTGCTCTGTGTGCGTGTGGTTAAATCTCGCTGTTGGTTTCACTCTATAAAAGCTGAATGTAAATGAAAAGAGTCAACTCCAACACCAACCTGTCGTAGCTCCGTGGTGTAGAAGCGACGTGGGGTCAGAGCCACGCTCCTCACACTGCGCCGTGTGTGGTTCCATAGTCTAGTAATAAACAGTGGTGAGTCTTAATGCCATCTGTGCCAACTCCAAAGCTATTAAAGATGTTATTTTTATGTTCCAGCGTGGTGAATAAATGCAGCCCCGAGCTGCCCTTGGAGCTGTTTCCTCACCCCGGAGCCGCTGTTGGAGCTGGGGCGGAGGGAGGAGGGTGGGGGAAAGGCAGCAGAGACGGAGCTGGCAGGGAAAGGGAAGCAGGTTTTGGTCGGGAATTCATGTCGTGTGTCGCGAGCTGTCCCCGCAGGAGCCTCTGTTCATGTCGTGTGTCGCGAGCTGTCCCCGCAGGAGCCTCTGGGTGGCGCTGCTGGGCCAGCCACGAGTCCCAAAACCGCGCGGTGCTCACCTGGCTCAGGTGCGCAGCCAGTGCCGGACCCCGCGGGGCTCCCTGGGCTCCGCTGGGCTCCCTGGGCTCCGCTGGGCTCCCCGCGCGGCTCTTGGTGGCCCTGGGGATGTGCTTTGCCACAGGACACCTCTCTCCTCCCGCCGGGCAGGTCCAGGTGGCCACCGGGAGTGGCCTGGGTGCTGTGCTGGGACAGCCCGAGCTGGGCTGTGACCAGGCTCTGGAGAGGAGGAGGAATCTGCAAGAGCTTCTACTCCTTCCCCTGCAGCTACTTCTCCCACCCATGGAGCTTCCAAGGGACTTTTCTCGTCACATCCAGGAGGTTTGCCACGCTCCCCACGTGTCCGAGCCTCCCCGAGGAGGGCACTGCCCACTCCCGAGGCGGGAATGCGGCGTGGGGGACATAGGACACCTGTCCGGGGGCGTGGGGCACAGACAGACCCCCTGCTCCCTCGGCAGAGGTCAGTCGGCAGATGGGAGCTGTTGGTCACTGGAGCAGAGCCAGCAGGCAGGAGATGAAAGAGTCTCAGGCCTCCTAATGAACCGAGTGGAGCCTCAGCCCCACGGCCCCGGCTTGGTTTACATCCATCAAAGCCTCGGAGCAGCAGCGCCCAGGCTCCCCTCGCCCTCCACTGTCACTGTCAATATTTGCCTTGGAGGAAGGCGCTGGGCAGACTTGGGGACTCCTCTGCCCTCGTGGTGTCCGGCAGCCCCTGGTGCAGGCCTCATCCCCTCTGGAGCCAAGCATGGCCCCAGGATTACCAGCAGTGCCCTGAGGTCACCCTTGTGTCCACACTGGCCCTTGCATGGGGGCTGACCAGGCTGAGCCCCCAGAGCCCCAGGACTTCACATGCACTGTGGTGAAAAACCTCCTGGGGACTTGGAGCACATCCGTGGGCAGACTTGGCTGCCTCTCCGAGGAGTAAACCCATTGATGATGCTGGACGGGGTGATCTGCTGCTGCTCCTGGGAAATGGACCATCCTCATCCTCATCCTCGGGCAGCACAGTGCCAAAGCAGCAGAGATCAGGAGCTGTGCATCAGCCCCCAGGTCCTGCAGGCAGGTGGGAGCTCAGGACACCCCGAGCAGCTCGGCACAGGCAGATCCTGCTCAGCCCTTCAAAGTGGGAAGTGTGTTTATTTCTGGATATCAGCTTTCCGGCAGGAAGGACGGCCACTGCCAAGGTTTTTATTGGATCCCAGTGAAAGGAATCGAGAGAGTCTCGTGCTTGTTGTCTTTCCCTGTGCCTGCAGTAGTTAAGGAGGTTTTTTACCTTCGAGTGGGAGGGAGGGACACAGGGATTTGGCTCCCAGCACCGTGGTGATGGAGTTTCAAACGAGTTGCCTTGTCTCCTGGGCCAGAGGCACCAGGAGGGGCCGGGGCTGGAAAAGCATGGAGAGGGGCTTGGAAGCAGTTGAAAGAAGCTGAACTCTCAGCTCAAAGCATGTGGAAAGTGTTGCTTGAGCTGCTCTCCTCCAAGCGGGGCTGGTGCAGGGTATTCCACACATCCTGATTTGGACAAGGTTCTCACTGTTCTTGAAGGGAATTTGGAGACTGAAATTCTGAAGGGCAGGCACAGCAGTTTGATTGCTTCAGTGTGTCATGGATGCAACTGGAGCTCCTGGAGATGAGGATTTCTTAATTTAGGGTTCATCCAGTGAAAGGAGGTGGCTGAGCCCTGTACCCTGAGGTGTTTTGGGGTGTCCCTGTGTGAGTGCCTGGGACGAGGAGTCTCCTCTCCCTTATGGGAGAGCAGCAGGCTCCAGCCTGGAGGCTGATCCCCCCCAGAAGGAGGGAAGCCCACTCTTGCTCTGCAGTGCTGGAAGCAGGAGGCCTCGCTCACCATGTGGGGGTTTGGGAGGGTTCCGTGCTGTGCTGATGCTCACAGGATCTCAGAGCGGATACTGGACAAAAGCAGTTTCCTGTTGCTCTTCCAGCTTCAGCTGCAGGATCTGGGACCAGCAGAGAACCAAAGAATATTTGGAGTTGGAAGGGACCCACAAGGATCATTGAGCCTAACTCTTGGCCTCGCACAGGACAACCCCAGGACAATCCCACCCTGTCCCTGAGACCCTTCTCCAAGGGCTCCTTGAGCTAGGGGTGTCCTGTGGGGGAGGACAGGAGAGGCCACAAGCGACAGGACCAGCAGGGACAGACCCAGGAAGGGAAGATTCTGCTCAGTGGAAAAAATGGGGGGAAAAAAGAGATGGAAATAGGTGGGACACCTCATTGTCTCTTTTAGCAGGATGGTCTCCAGGGCCCTGGGGTCCCGCAGCTGACCCCTGGTGCCAAGGCAGGAGGTCTGTGGTGATGTGAGTGGCCACACAAGAGCCCTTGGGGACACAGTCCTTGTCCCTGCCGGGGTGGAGGCAGTGGCTACCCCAGCCGAGAGCTCTGAGGGCACCAGGCTCTTGTGCTCCCAACCAAGAGCACCCATGGGAGCAGCCTGGAGTGTGAGCTGAGCAGCATCTCTGGCACCCACTGCCACTGTGAGGTGTAGTTATTGATCTGGAGAGAGGAGTAAATGTCTTTTTCCCTCTGTGGGGATTCACTTGAGGAACGGACGGCTGGGCACCAATGTGATGCTTCAGGAATGCCAATTTATTGAATCCAGCAGCCACTTCCTATGCACATTTTAGCTCCTTTGCATATCTCATGCAGTACATGATTGGTTATCAGAAGGCTGCACAGGGCAAGCATGCAGACCAAATCCTGCTATTATTGGTTAATATGTCCTGAGCATAGCTATCGTAATCCATCCTATTTTCAGGCATTGCATCCTGTTTACATGCTTGTTCCTCAAACTTGCCCATCGGACGTTTCACAAACAGCCACGTCAGCAATCTCTCCCAGACCGTGACCCTTTAGATTTTGATCATACTTTCTAAATAATATGCTCCTACACCCCTCCAGGAACTATCGGTCCTGGAGAGAAACCGCATTCCCAGGGTCGTCTTGTCGTCCTTCCATGACCCTTTTACTCCGCTCCCTGCCGCGGGGTCCCGCAGACTTCCTCTCCGGCTTTTGATCCCTTTGGCTTTGACGCTGCGGCGAGCCGTGGCCTCGGAGAAGGCGAGCCCCAGGCGGACGAGAGGGCTGGAGCCAGGCGAGAGGCAGCGGGGACGTGGGAGCGGGAAGAAAAATATTGAACTTGGTGTGAAAAGCAGTGAAGCAAACAGGGAAGCCGAGGGGGACGAATGTTCGCTGCAGAGCGGAGGCTGGGAGGGGACAGAGCAGCGTGACCACGGAGTGAACTGTGTGAGTTCGCGCAGGGAGCTCCTCCGCGGCGCCCCCCAGGCAGGGGGAGGCCACAGAACTCACACACGTGCGTGTCCCTGGCCACGGCACCCTGTGCGTGTCCCGGCCGGGATGTCACGGCGAGGCACCGCAGGGTGCGCGTGGGGACCGCGTGGGCTCTGCCCTAGCAGGGCTAAAGCTCGGCCCGGGGTGGGAGCAGCCGGAGCCCTCCGGGGGGAGAGCACAGCCCCAGCTCTGCTCCGTGCGGACCCCGCGGGGCTCCGGCTGCTGTCCCGCTCTGCTCCGTGCGGCTCTGCTCCGTGCGGGTCTCCTCCGCGCCGCTGCCGTCGGCGGGGCCGGGGCGGGCCGGGGCGGGCCGGGGGAGGTGCCAGGGCCGGCGGCGGAGCGCGGCGAGCGGCGGAGGCGGTGNGGCCCCGGCGCGCCCCGGCGGAGGGTGGTCTGCAGCGGCGGGGGGCTCCCCGCGCCGCCCGAGCCGCGCCTGCTGCCCGAGGGCACCGTCACGCTGTGAGTACCGCGGCCGGCACCGTTCCGGGCATCGCACCCGGAGCCGGGCATCCCCCCTGCCCCCGGCATCTCCCCCGCGTCTCCCTCCGGATGCTGCTGCCCCGGGACCCCCGAGCGGGACGAGAGCCCACGCGTGGGTCGCGCTGAGCGCTCTCCGTGCAGGAGCTGCGCGGGAGGGATCCCGGCTCGCCCCGTGCCGGGCAGGTGCTGGCGGGGACACGGGAACAGGGCACATGGGGAGCGGGGTGAAGCCCCGTGGGGTCGGGAGCGCAGCGCTGTTACTTTTTTCTCTCCATAAGCGACTCTGCAGCGGCGAAATCGCCGCTCGGTGCTGCGTGACGTGGTTCCAATCGCGTGAATGTGGCTCTGGTCTGGTGTGGCGGCTCTGGGCTGCCGAGGGGACCCCGCTGTCCAGCGGGGCTGGTGTGGACGTGAGCTGCAAATCCAGGAAACGAGCTCTGTGTCCTGCTTCCCTCCGCAGCGCTTCTGAGTGCTGGGAGCATGTTTTTGTTTGAAAGTGACTCTTGTCCCTGGAAATATTTACTGAGCGGCGATCAGGAGCGGTTAATGGGTTTGGGTTTTGTGCTGAGAGTCTAAAGCTGCTGCTTGATCCGTGAGGGCTCCTCTTCCTCGCGGCCCCCGTGCCGGGGGTTGGGGTTCGGCTGGAGCTGGCAGCCACGCACTGCTCGCTGCAGGGTTTATTTATAACTCCAGAGGAGATGTTTGAATTAAAATCTGGATTGGAGGCTGGGCTGGCAGCACTGCAGCCGAGGGAACGTGGCTTTCACCCGGAGTGTTGTCCCGTCGGGGTGGCTGTGCTGCCTGCCCATGCCAGCCTGCCCATGGTCGTGGCTCCCACCTTCCCCTCCTCGGGTGCCTTTGGTTGGACGCTGCAGAGGATTGGGGTCGAGGACTGCCTCGTCCTGTCTGCTCTCACCCGCTGGGTCGTGGTGCCACTGCTCTGGTTTGGGGTGATGGTGGCAGCGAAGGTGACCCCGCTGGCACCACTGTCCCCGTGTGGAGCGTGGCCATGGGACAGCCAGTGAGTGCTACAGGATGGTGCCATGAGTTGCTGAGTGCCACGGCTGCATTAAAAGCATAAATTGTCCAGAAGAGCAGCACTGAGGGGTGTCCTGGCCTTCTCTTGGCAGGGGACACTGGGGGGCCTCAGGTAGGTGACAGCTGGGCTCTCCATCATGCTCGTGAGCTTTGCTCTTCGTGTCTTTCTTCGTGTGGGCCTTCCTCGTATGTCAGCCCCTCGCAAACTCTCGCAGGGATGTTTAGTCCTTTGTCAGTTTGTATTTGGGAAAAGCATCTCATCCCATGCCTGCTGCAGTGCTCTCCCCAGCTGTTCCCGCGGGGGCTGTGCCGAGGGCCCCCTCGGAGGGGCCAGGATGACCGTGCAGAAGCATTAGGGCATTACACGATCCCACTAAAACGTGACATGAAACCTACAGGCGTAGGCAGAAACCTACAAATATGCGGTGACCCTGGCTCTGCTCTCGCGCAGTAAACATGATTTATTCCAAACCCTTTCCAGATGGAACAATCAAAACCAGAGGCTCCGACTTTGGGAGCGTCTCCTGGAGCCACTGGGGTGCGGGCAGGGAGCGGAGGGGCTCGGGAATGTGGCAAGGGCTGCACGTGCCTTGGGGACGTCCTGCTGGGGACAGCCGAATCTTGAACTGAGCTGGGTCTGAGCAGGTCCCGTCTGTGCCCCGCGGTGCTCAGGTCCCCTCTGCCCCCAGGGTGCTCGGCAGTGCTGTTGCCCCTGCTGCAGGAAATGTGTGTGGGGCAGTAAGGCTTCAAAGCAGAGCCGCGTTCCAGCGCTCATCCGGTCCAGCCTGGAGCCAGGAGTGCCTGAGTGCTGTGCACTGGGAGGCTCTTCCCAGCGCGGGAGCAGCCCTGGCCCGGCCGCGGGTCCAGCTGTCCAGGCTGGGGACAAGCGGGCGGCCAGAGACGCTCCAGTGGCTGGAGGAGGTCTGTCACCCTGTGGGTCTCTCATCCTGCCTCTCATTTGGCTTTTTCCCACACTCTCGCTTTATTTATCTTTAATTTTTAGGCCTGTGCTGAGGAATCCTGCGCTGCCTCCGTGGCAGCTGCTGCGCATTTACCCCCCTGAGAAACGCAGGGAGCAGGGATGGGGACAAAGGACAAGGCATGAGGGATGCCTGTGGCCCCAGGGATCTGCCCTGCAGCCGCTGCTGGGCTCGGCCATGGTCCCTGTGTCCCAGGGAATGCGTTGGTGTCTGATGGAGAGTGTCTGCTGAGCGGAGCTGTGTCTCCTTCCTCTGCCCTCGGCGCAGGGATCTCCAGGGATGGCTGTGGGTGTGGGGAGGAGGTGATGCTCACACCCCCTGCAGCCCCAGCAGACCTGGCACGGTGTGTGCTCCTCAACACCCACCCCAGTTCATGCCCAGGAGAATTCCTGTGCCCAGCTCCCTGCAGGGAGGAGGGAGGGGTGCCAGCCTTGGCACTCTGGGTTGTCACCCCGCTCTGACTCGTGGCCCTGGAGAGGTGGCCTGGCTGTTCTGGCAGGACTGGCACCAGTGCAGCCTGGGGCACAGTGTGGCCCCAGCCCCACATCCTGCTCCAGTTAGGACCAGGGGATTTGGCACCTCTCGGGGCCGTCCCTGCAGCGTGGCTGTGAGGGTGCTGCAGACAGGGATTAACAAGGCTTTAATCCCCCCCCAGCTGACCCCTGTGCTAATCGCCCGATGGAAAAAGTGCCATATCCCTAACGAGAGCTGGAGAGCCTCGGCCAGCCCTGCTGTCACACGGGCGGGAGACCAAACCTCTTCCAGATGTGGAATCCCAGCACTGGCCTCATTTATGTGCACAGCTTGATTGCACTGAAATTACAGATTGTCTGCAGGGAATAGAAGGCTTTGACTTATGACCAATTTCCAGTTCTACTTGAACTCCCCGCTCCAAGGCCGCTCTGTCCTGGGCCCTGCAGATGGTTCCTTTCTCAAGCCTTCTTCAGCTTTTTATTTGTTGTTTATTGGGCTGCAGCTCCATCAGGTTTGGGTTTTCCAGGGGCTGCAGGTCGTGGTGCTGCCTGGTGAGTCGGAGCATCCCAGCCCAGCCCAGCTCTGGAGGCTTCACCCTCTCTCCGGGGCTTATTTTTCCTGTGCTAACAAAAGCCGAGGGTTGGAACAATAATTTTCACCATCCGAAATAGCCCAGTGTGACGTGAGGCTGGAGGAAACGCCCGGGCATGGCACGGGGAGGGGAAGAGCCCCCGAGCACCCAAACAAAGCAGGGACAGGGGGATCCCTGCCAGGTCTTTGGTTCTCCAGCCCCATTGGGTTGGAAGATGTGAGGTCCCCCCTTAACAAGGCTTTAATCCCCTCTGGGACGCTGTGGGATCCCCCCTGGGACACTGTGGGATCCCCCCTGGGATACTGTGAGGTCCCCCCGGGACGCTCTAGGGTCCCCCCTGGAACGCAAGGTTCCTTCTGGGAACTGTGGGGTCCTTCCTGGAATGTGGGATTCCCCCTGGGATGTTGTGGGTCCCTCTGGGATGCTGCAGAGTCCCCCCGAGATTCTGTGGGGTCCCTCTAGGTTGCTGTGTGCCCCTCCTGCGACGCTGCCCCTCCCAGAGCCTTCAGCACCTCTCGGCAGCCCCGGGGCCCCTCTTTTCTCCTCCCGAAATCCCTGTGCAGAGCAGCAAGCCATGCTCGGGGCGCAGCCCGCGCCGTATCTGCTCCCATATGCTTTGAATTAATGCACTTGGAGAGCAGAGGCTGGCCCCCGCCCCCACCGCAGCCCCCCAGGAGCCCCCGCGCCACTGCCGCCCTGCCCGGGCTGGGGAGCCACCGGCTCCCTGCGTCCTTTTTTGGTTGGGTCCAGAGGAAGTTTATTGTTTCAGCAGCCCAGTTTCTGGAGCTGTTATTTATCCAAGTGGATTCCAGCACTCTTGAAAAAACAATCTTGTTTTTTTCACTTTTGGCTCCTCTTTTTGAGATGAAAAAAGAGGAGGAGGAGAAGAAGAAGGGATCTGTATCTCCCTGCCGGCAGCCTCGCGGGCTCCAAGCCCCCACAGCCCTGCAGCAGGGGGGTTGGAGCACGGATGCTGCTCCCCTTCCAGGCCTGGATCCCCCGGGATGGGAGGATGCTCCTCGGGGCTCCCCCCGCCATCCCCACCACGCATCCCCCATCGTTTCCGTTTGACTTCATGCTCCAGTCCTTAATCCCCGCATTGTCCGGAGGGACTTTTCCAGCCACCGCTCAATTAGCCGATTATTGTCCCCGTGGCGGGGCTGTCCCCGGCAGGAGCCCCCCGCCCGCCCACGGGGCCACAGGGTCTCAGGGCACCGGGCAGGAGGATGCTGGGGTGGCACGGAGATGGTTGGGGTGGAGAGAGGCATCCCCAGCCCTCCCTCCCATCGGCACATCGCCCCAAGCCTGGCCTGGGGGTTCCTCCCGCTGGGCTGAGGGGTCCCAGCCTGGGCCAGAGCTGAGCAGCAGCTCCAAAGGCCACAGCTCTGTTTCCATGGCCTGCCAAGCCTGCAGATGGGTGGGGGGTGAGGGCACCAGGTCCCCTCTGCACCCCCAGGCCTCGGGGAGCGAATGGGAAACCACTGCAAGCCCTGCCCGGATCTCCCAGCCCACCGACAGCTGCTTGGCCTCGGTGAGCTGGGGGCAGTGGGTTGGCTTCCAGCCCTTATCCCCTTCCCCCCGAGCTGATCCCTCCTCCCCGGGGCAGCTCTCGGGGTTTGAAACGCACTGAGGGGCTCAGGGTCCATCCCCACATGCCAACAGCTGGGCCCCAGTGTGGCTCAGGGGCTGCTGGCTCATAACTCCCCTGTGCTGGGCTGGGCTGCCTCGTGGGCACACCGATCCCATTGTATTTTGGGGAGTCTCAGTTAATATCCTGTAGGGGGACAGTGCCAAGGACCCACACGCAGCTCTGCTGCCTGTGGACATGTGGGAATGGAAAGTGCCATGGAGCCTGATGAGAACTTCCTGGGGAAAAAAAAACAACAAAAAAAAACCCAAAAAACCCAAATAGAAAACAATTTGGAACATAATATCCATGAAACTAGAGAAAACAAAACAAACCCGTGTTGGAGGATGTGGGTTGTAACTGGGGAGTGCGACCCAGATGGCTTCTGTGGGAGAGGGAAGAAAAGCGCCAGGATCCCTACCCAGGAAGAGTTTTACCAGGAAGAAAAGTTTTGGGCAAACTCACTGTCAGCACAGCCTTTTTGTGCCAACTCCTCCTTTTAATCAAGGATCTCTCCTTGAGAAAGGACAGACCCGCAGCTCGGGGTGCCCTGAGCCGTGCCGGGTCCCTGCCTTTTCCTGGAGGGGCTCCAGAGGTGGCTTTGCCCTCGGCCGAGGTGCCTCGGGGAGGGTCGCTGGCTGCGGATCGCAGGGCAGCAGGTCCTGCTGGGAGCCAGGAGCGTTGCTTTTCAAGGCAGGAGCTGTGGTGTTGGGGCAGAGGTGCGGATGGACCCGGGGGCCTGTGAGGAGAGCGAGCAGCCCCGGGGCTCAGCCGCGTTCCCAGCGCGGTGCCGCTCCGGTGCCCTCCCGGCTCCGCCACCGCGCTGAAGCATGGCCACGGCTGTGGGTTGAGAAATCTCCTGCCGCTGGAATGAAAACCTCTTGGAGCCCTTGGGGCCAGCACGGCCCTGAGCAGCACCCCCACCGATGCCGTGACGGGGAATTGGGGCGCGCCGTGAGCTGCTGGGGCTGTGCCAGGAGCGATGGAAACATCCCTGGAAGCTGTCCCTGCTCTGGGAAGGGTCCTGGGCTGAGCCGGCACCGATGCTCGCTGCCGGGGCGAGCCGAGCCCTGGCAAAGAGTGGTCCCGGCAGGGAGGAGAGGGTCAGAGGCGGCTCCGGCCGCCGGCGTGTGGAAGCAATTTGCAGCTGTCGGGGCCGCCGGAGGTTTCCGCTCCCCGCCGGCCGGGCCGAGGGCCCCGCGGACGCGCCGGTGCCCGGTGGCGGCTCCTCATTAGCACAGGATGCGGGGGCCGCGCTGCCAGACCCTTCCCTCCCGCCCAGCCTGCGGGGCACTGCGGGTCCTGCCCCGAGCCCGGCGCGGCTCCGCGGGCAGCGCGTCCGGAGGGGCCGGGCCGGAGCACACAGCGGCCATTCAGCCCTGCCGCCGAGCCCGCCGTGTGTAAACAGCCCCGGCACGGCCCTCAATGAGCCCTTTTTTCCCGCGGCTCCCCCCGGCCAGGGCTCCAGGATGCCCTCCCGGCCCGGCTGCCGCCTGCCCCCGCTCCGTCTCCGGGTCGCTTTGGCGCACGGGAGCTCCGGCGAGGCAGCGCTGGTCCCCGAGAGCCGGGTCTGGCTCTGCTAATTGCACTGACGAGCTTTAAATGAGCTCCTGGCTGAATCGTCGGGTGCTGGTGCCCTCCGTCCTCTCCCGTCACACCACAAGGAGCCCTTTGGTCAGCAAAGCTATTTATTTTGGGATAAAATCTCATTCCTGGGATGGCCACGATGCCATGGCCATCAGGAGCCGGGGGTCCCCTCCTGGTTGCAGGTCCTTGGGGTGCCCTTTTGGCGCTGGGGCAGGGCTCCTCTCCTGCACGTGTAGCTCCTTGCACCAAGGTGATGCCCCAAGAGCCAGCACGGGGATCCCGTGGCAGTCAGTCCATGTGGTCCACGGCATGGAGGCCGTGCAGAGCATCCCAACACGGCTTCTGCATCCCAGCGTGGCCATTGCACCTCCTGCTCCCACCTGGCCCTGCAAGCCTGACCCTGAGAGTTTCCCAGAGCCATCAGTGCAGTGGCACAGCCGCAGCAGTGGCCTCTCGTGGGGATCTGCCTGTCCTCACTCCCCTCCTGTGTCACCAGGGCATGGCTGGGGCTCTGTGGCAGGTCAGGTAACCAGGCTGCCCCTCTCCCTCTGCTCTTCCCGCAGGCTGCTGAGCAACAACAAGATCACGGTGCTAGAGAACGGCTCCTTCTTCGGGCTGCGGGCTCTGGAGAAGCTGTGAGTGGGGGTCGGCAGGAGGGTGGGGGGCAGTGGGGTGCAGGCAGAGCTCCCATAGCGGGCAGCAGCATCATCACTCGCATTGGGCTCCTGGTGTGCTGCAGCAGGAGCAGCACCAGAGCAGAATGTGCCGCTGGCACCCACGGGCACGGCAGGGACCCCGGGAGCTGCAGTGGGGTGGGAGGCACCGGGGGGGCCGCGGCCCTCCGGTATGAAAAGCAACATTGTCCCCCCGAACAAAGTCAACTTTCTTATCTCTCCATGAAAGGCATCTCTATGGAGGGAGCTGCGAGAAGGGGAGATTTATGGCCCCCATATGGGTTTGATCTGTAGGTATGCAGGCACGGGGACCAGCACTGAGGGGGTTTTGTTCCCCGCCATGGCCCTGCCAGGGTCTCACGCATTCCTGCACTGTGAGGGCTCCCGTGGAAATCCCCACGGGACTGTTTTTGGGGTGAGTGAAAAGCACCGTAGGGACTCCATCCCACTTAGCTGAGTCCTCCCCAGCCCGGGTCAAGGTGTGGGGTCACCTCCTGCTCCTGGCACTGCACCCTCGTGAACAGGAGGGACTGTGGGGTACAGGGAAGGAGTCATGGTGCAGCCAGAGAACCGCACCTGGGGAGGGCCATGGATCTGCAGCCCCCGTGTGCCTGGGGTCCCCCCAAAGGTCTCCATACCCTGGGAGAGCTGCCCCGGGTCACCTCCTGCTCCCCACGGGGTCAGAGGGGGTCTGGGGCGGGTGGGCAGCGGTGCCCGACCCCAGCCGGCAGCATCGCTCTGTGCCGCGCCTGATTGCCCTCGACAGGAGCCATAATTGTTCTCATCGGGTCGGTTTGGGGCCGCAGCACAGACGTGCCCCGTGGGGAGCCCGTGCTGGCACGGAGAGGACACCGTGGGGGCTGCAGGGCCCCTCGCTTCTCATCCTGGGGCTGGCAAGGCCCCCACCCACCCTGGCTGCCCACCGTGGGTGCTCCGGAGCCCCAGCACAATGGGGGGAAGCCATTCCCTGGATGTCAGCAGTGCCCCCACGGACCACCTCCCCTCCTCCTTGGCATCTCCAGTGATTTGTAGCGGCGTAATGAGATTAATGAGTCTGAGTGGGGACGGTATGCGAGCGCTCATTAGCAGGGCCCCGCTTGGTAACGGCCCTGGGGGGATGCGAGGGGGCTCGGTGGGTGACAGCAGGGACAAGGATGGACTCTGTCCATCCGTCTGTCTGTCTGTGCACCCCAGCGTGCTCCAGGCAGTGAGTCAGGATGGCTCAGGTCCTCGGTCTCTGTCCTCTCGTGGTGACTGTGGGGTCTCCATGTCCTCGTGGTGCTAGGGTGTCCCCACCACGCCTGGCACTGAGCACTGCTGGCTCTCATGCCTGCAGCTCACACCGCCGGGGCTGCGGGAGGAGGGCGCTCGGGATGGGAGGAAATGCAAAGGCAAACGCGCAGAGCAGGGAAAGAGAGGAGCCTTATCGGAAATCAGCAGCCCCAGCCCCGGCCATGGCCCTCGGGAGGAAGTGCCTGAGTGAGGAAGGCTGCCACCGGCCAAGCGCCGGGCTGGCTGCAAACCCCTGGGGCCCAGCACGGTCCCTCATGGGTCCCATCCCTGGCTGGTGGTACCTGCAGCACCCAGACCCCCCCAGACCTGAGCCAGGAGCTGCAAGTTTTGTCAGTGGATGTGTTTTGGCTGGCAGGGTGTGCTGAGGGGGGTGGGAGTCCCCGGGAATCCCAACGGGGCAGGGAGCTGATGCCCGTGGTCTCCCTTGGCTCAGACAGGTGGGGTTTGCAGGACAGGTGTTTGTGGGGTGGATGTTGGCAGTGGGGCTCCCCTCAGGTGTTTGTGGGGTGGATGTCGGCAGTGGGGCTCCCATTGGGTGTTTATGGGGTGGATGTTGGCAGCAGGGCTCCTGTGGGGTGTTTGTGGGGTGATGTCAGCAGTGGGGCTCCTGTCGGGTGTTTGTGGGGTGGCTGTCAGCAGCAGGGCTCCCATCGGGTGTTTGTGGGGTGGATGTCGGCAGCAGGGCTCCTGTGGGGTGTTTGTGGGGTCTATGTCAGCAGCAGGGCTCCCGTCGGTGCTGACAGGGGCGGTGCCAGCGAGCGGAGCTGTTCCTTCAGCACCGGCGCTCACCTGTGCACACCTGGGCGCTGCTGGCTGCGGCTGCAGCGCTGGGAAAGGCAGGCGTGGGCAGGGCTGGGATGATGCCAGAGGAGTTTCCTCTCCCCCAGGGCCCCTCTCGTCTCTCTGGCGGGACTCCCTCCTGCACCCAGCTCTGCTGGAAGGGTGTCACCACTCCCCACCCTGGGCACTGGTTTGTGGCCCTCCAGCGGGGCTGTGGGTCACAGGCTGTCCCCAGGGCCGCAGGCAGAGCAGCAGGGACCCAGCGACGAGCTCCGTGGAGACTGCTATAAATAAACACGGATCCATATGGATGCCATTTCCTCTCCCGGACAGTGCTGGTGCTCAGCAGACGTTGCTTCGGGTCCCAGGGGCTGGACAGAGTGGCCAATGCCACCACTGTTCCCCACTCTGTCGGCAGCCGGTGTGTGCCAGGCGAGCTCCTGATTAGATGTGTGCCTGCAATCAGGCTAATTGCTCAAACGAGCTTCCCGAGGGCCGCAGAGCCCATGCAGGAGTTATCCCATAACAGGAGATAACTGGCCGGGATAGAGCTGCTCCGGAAGCGCCGCGGGGCTGATGCCAGCAGCCTGTGCCAGCCTGCAGGGACAGCAGTGCTCTACAGGGCACTCACACCTTCCCTGCATCCCTTGGAGAGATAATGAGAGAGAAATGGGATGGAAAACTGCTAATGGGGCCCTGGCAGGGGGGTGACAGCGCCTGGGGAGGGGGGGCAAGGAAGGAGATGGGGGCTGGGGGTGGAATGGGTGTGCTCATGCCCTCAGCCCCCCCGTGCTGTGTCTCCTGGGGATGGGGTTCCCCACAGCGCACCCCAAGATCTGTGTCTGTCTCCCCGCAGGGACCTGAAGAACAACCTGATCAGCACAGTTCAGCCAGGTGCCTTCCTCGGCCTCCCCGAGCTGCGGCGGCTGTAAGTGCCTCGGAGCACGCGGGGTGGGCTCTGGGGACATCAGTGGGGACAGCGGGGCATGGCCAGCCCTGATGGCTCCTCCGCTCACCCTGCAGGGACCTCTCCAACAACCGCATCGGCTGCCTGAGTGCCAGCGTCTTCCAGGGGCTCCCCAACCTCCTCCGACTGTAAGTAGCTCCTTGGGGACATCCTGGCCAGCCCTGTCCCCTGTCTCCTGAGAGCGAGGGGTGTGCGGGCACAGCAAGGGGCCTGGGAGGTGTCCCCTCTCCCAGCAGCTCCCTGGCCCCCTCCATGGTGCCTTTCTCTCTTGTCTCTCAGGAACATGTCTGGAAACATCTTCTCCAGCCTCCCGCCCGGTGTTTTTGACGAGCTCCCCTCCCTCAAAGTCGTGTGAGTTGGTGCCCTGGGATTCCAGCGCCCAGGGAGGGCCCCGCTGAGGCNCCCGCTGAGGCTCTCGGGGCTGGTGGGTGCCCCGCGGGCGCCCCGTGACACCATCCCTTGCAGGGACTTTGCCACCGAGTACCTGACGTGCGACTGCAACCTGCGCTGGGTGCTGCCGTGGGCCCGCGAGCGCCCGGCGCAGATCTCGGAGCGGACGGCGTGCGCGTTCCCGCGGCAGNGCGGCGCGGGCTCACCTGTGTCCCCTGCAGCGGGAGCCCCGGAGCTGCACACACACCACCTCATCCCGTCGCTGCGCCAGGTGGTTTTCCAGGGCGACCGGCTGCCCTTCCAGTGCACGGCCACGTACCTGGACAACAGCACCCAGATCCGGTGGTTCCACAACCGCGAGCCCGTGGAGGACGATGAGCAGACAGGCGTGATCGTGGAGGAGAGCCTCATCCATGACTGCACCTTCATCACCAGGTGAGGGATGGGAATGGGGATGGAGGTGGAATTGGGA
>VZRF01002829.1:41500-61806 GCA_013396875.1 Vireo altiloquus | reverse complement strand
CCCTCACCGGCTACCGGGCCGTGTGCCAGGCCGTGGGTACCGGGCAGGGACGGGCACCGGGGGGCACGGCGTGGCTGCAGCATCCCCTCCCCAACCCAGGCCTCCTCCCGCAGGTTGGCATCATCCTGCACTACTCGTCGCTCTCCACGCTGCTCTGGATGGCGGTGAAAGCTCGAGTGCTCTACAGGGAGGTGACCTGGAAGGCGCCGCAGCAGCCGGACGGGGACGCGTCCCAGGCAGCCCCCAGACCCATGCTGCGGTACAGACTCCCCTTCCCCTTGCCCTGGCCCCGCGGGGGCATCTCCAGGGGCTGGGGCGGGACTTGATCTTCTGGACAAGCCCACCCTGTGCTCTCCCGCGGGCTCCAGGTGTGCAGTGACACTTCCCCCCCTACAGGTTCTACCTGATCGCCGGCGGGATCCCCCTCATCATCTGTGGGATCACAGCAGCTGTCAACATCCAAAACTACCACGACAACAACCCCTAGTAAGTGTCCCTGCTCGACCCTTCCTTCCTCCCACACGGGTGGCCTCCCTCTGCTGGGGCAGGGGAACTGGTGGTACTGGGAATCTGGAGAAGTTTGGGGAAAGGTCAGTGAGTTTTTTTTCCCAAGAGTTGTCCATATACTGGGAAAAAAATGGTCCAGGCAGCCAGCACGGCTCCACAGAGCCTGTGCTGTCCACGCCATGACCCCTCAGAGCCCCTCTCCTCCCGCACAGCTGCTGGCTGGTGTGGCGGCCCAGCCTGGGCGCTTTCTACGTCCCCGTGGCTTTCATCCTGCTCGTCACCTGGATTTATTTCCTCTGTGCCGGGCTCAGCCTCCAGTGCCGACCCTCACACCGGAAAGACATCCCGGAGCCGCTGGAGCCACCGCCGCGGCTGGGGGGGACCAGCGACCTCCTGACAGACTCTGGGTCCATCTCGGTGACGCTGAACTCGGGGCCGCCCTGCCCTGATGGGGACGGAGTCCACTCTCTGCGGGTGCAGTTCTGGGCGCTGGTGACCACCCACGCCCTGTACGTGGCCCTGTGGACGTTCGGCGCCATGGCTGTGTCCCAGCGCTGGTACCTCAACATCGTCTTCAGCTGCCTCTACGGCGTCACGGCCGTGGCTCTGGGGCTCTTCATCTTCGTGCATCACTGCCTGCGGCGCCGGGACGTGCTCAGCTCCTGGTTCTCCTGCTGCCCCTCGTACCGGAACGCGCTGCCCATGCAGGCCTACGTCCACCCCGGCCTGGGGCCTGAGGACGGCTCGCAGGTCTTCATCGGCTGCGACCCCGAGGCCGCTCGCTCCGGCGCCTCCTCCTCCTCCTCGCCCAGCAGCGCCGGCTCTGCCGGGGGCCGCTGCAAGCTCACCAACCTGCAGGTAGCCCAGAGCCAGGCGGACGCTCGCCCGGCGCCCTGCCCGGAGCCGGACCCCGCCGACGGGAAGCCCGTCCGGCCCAGCAGCAACCTCCACGGCCGCAGGAGCCACCGGGGCAGAACTAAGCCGTGCCGGGACGGGAAGCACCACCGCTTGAAAATGCTGCGGNGAGGAGCGGCAGCCGGGACAACCTGCGGCCGGGCGGCAGCGCCGAGAGGGAGGCGAAGCGCCGCTCCTACCCCCTCAACGTGGGCAGCCACAACGGCGGCCTCAAGGGCAGCAAGTACGACATCAACCTGGCCAGCGCCGACAGCGTGGCCGGCATGAAGACCGGCCTCTGGAAGAGCGAGACCACCGTGTGAAGGCGGGGAAGGACCGGCGGCCGCAGCGTTGTCCGGGGGCTGCTCGGCGCTGCGGAATCACCACGTGCACTAGCAGGGATGGCTGCCCGGCCGGGGGCTCCGGCTGCCCCGGGCACCATCCCGGGCACACCCATCTCCTCCCCGGGGAACCTCCGAGCTTCCCTCCGCGGCTCCAGGCAAGCCTTGCCCGTCAGCGGCCAGAATTGCAGCCGTGCTTTAATCACTCCTGCATGTTGTCACTTGAGATTGATCCTAAATGCTATTTTATATTATACAGAGGAAATGTCTATTTTTCAAAGCTATATTATTGAATGTATATATGTATAGACAGAGCCGTAAGTGACACGAGGGCCTCGCTCCCTCTGTGCCCTGGGGCCCACTCGTGCCACGACTGCAATATTCCCGCTGAGGGACCACTCCAAGTGCCCTTTACGTCCAGGCACCGCAGCCCCAGCCTGAGCCAGCTGCTTCTGGAGAGCAGCTGCTCCCTCTGGAACGTTCCTGCCCCGTGTCAGCCCTGGGGGTTGTGCGGTGCCAAAGCCATATTGCAAAGCCAAGCACAAGGTAAGAGGAGCCTCAGCTCCAAGGTGAGGCGATTGTCTGCACTGCTTTAATGCCAGACACTAAAATAATGGCCAGAAAAGGCTCCAGACACTAAAATCACAGCCAGAAAATGTTCCCAGGCCCTCAGAGGCTCAAGCCATGCAATGGGGTGTGCTGGCAGAGCTGTGCTGCTGCTGGAGCCAGGACTGACCCTCTGTGCCAAAGCACCAAAGAACCAAGTTATGAGAGAGACCCAGAGCAGCTCTGTGTCCTTAATCCAGGGGCTCAAGCTCAGAAAATACCTAGGTCTGCTCCTAAGAAGGCAGAGACCACTCTGGGGAGCAGGGACCATTCCTGGGAATGCAGGAGAATGATGCCAAGGAATTGGGGACCTTCCTCGGAGGTTCCCACGGTGCAGTCAAAGGGCTGGAACCTGGATAAGCACTTACTGTTCCCACTGAAAAACAAGTGTCCCCTTTTCCCCAGCACACAGGTGACACAGCCAGGTCGCAGAGAGGCTGCAGCAAAGCAGAGCAGGAAGGTGGGAGCCTGGTGCCTCCCCTGCCCTTTCCAGCCTCCCCTGATTCACTTTCCCCCGCATGCAAATGAGTTTAATTACATAGCTACCTCCGAGGGGTCGTGGGGCTGGCAGGGCCACGAGCCAGGGGAGGAAAAAGCACTTAGTGGGGATGGATCTCCCCTGGGAACCATCACCCCACAGGGCTGGGGCACCCCTGGGCTTGCCCTGCCCCTGCCTGCCTGCCTCGGCTCCTCTGCCCAATTCAATGTTTAAATATTTCATTGTCCCTGTATTTAACACAGTTTAAACCCTTGCTGTGGCTCCTGCAGCCTCCCTGGCCTGGCTGATGCCTCGTGGTTCTATCGCTTGCTGCATTGTGACAGTATTAGAGAAAAAGCTTTGTATTCTTCATTACACTTTGTTTTGTCTGTTTACAAGCGAATGACATATCAACAGAGCTTCCTGCAATATCTGGGGGGAGGGAAGGGAAATATGCCAAAGAAATGCCTTTAAGGGGGTCTTTTTGCATTTTTATATGAATAGAATGTTTCTAGCAGATATGTTTTGTTTAATATATTAAAGATATGCCAATCTGCCAAGATCTACTGTTATTTCTCTCAGACATCATGTTCAAATACAGCCTGGCCTGCACTTTTTTCACCCTCACAAAGTCATTCTGCTGAAGAATGAAAAGTCCCAAGGTGAAGCTGCCCTAGAACACCTGGCACCTGCACTTTTATTTATTTGTAACAGAAATGTAACATGACCTGAAGCACTCAGTCCATAAAAAGCCCCATTTTGGTCCAGCACGTTAAGGAGGACCCAGCCTGCTCCCTCCCCACAGCCTCATGCCCTGGGTGACATCACTGCAGCACAATCACTCTGTCCCCAATGGCCTTCACACTTTTGGTCCCAGAATGGTCCTTGGCAGCAGCACCCTCTGGGCCATGGGCACCTTCACAGCCAGGCCTTGGCCCTCCCGAAGGCCTGGATCTCCTCGGGGCTCCGCAGGTACTCCTCGATCTCGCTGTCCGAGATGGGCTCGTCGCCCGTGGGGGCTGGGCCCGGAGCGCTCGGGGCTGCTGGACGCGGCCTCTTCCTCGGGTGGATGAGGCAGGGTGGGAGCAGAGGCCTCAGGGTGCCCCCAGGCTGGCGTTTCCCTGCCGAGGGACAGCCCTGCTGTGCCACCGGAGGAGAGCTGGGAGAGCCCTGCCCCAGGGAATCCTTATCTGGGGAGTCCTTGTCTGGGGAGTCCTTGTCCTGCAAGCCTGGGCCCACAGAGTCCTGGCCCGGGGAATCCTTATCTGGGGAGTCCTTGTCCTGGGAGCCTGGGCCCATGGAATCCTGGCCTGGGGATTCCTGGCCTGGGGAATCCTGGCCTGGCGCTGTGTCCTGCTGCTCCTGCCCGTCCTGCTGGCTGAAGGCCCTCTTCAGCAGGAACACGCGGTGCTGCAGCAGGTCCCCAACGTGCTTCACCACGCTTTTCTTGTCCAAGGTGAAGCCGCGCAGCCAGGAGAGCTGGGAGGCCATTCCCAGCAGGATCTCCAGCAGCTCCTTCAGCCTGAGGTGGGCTGGCGGGGGCAGGTCCACCCCTGCCAGGCGGCAGAACCGCGCCAAGGGGCAGGAGAGGCGCGGGCCAGGCCGCAGCGACTGCCATGCCAGGAAGGCTGCGGCCGTGACGATGGGCACGGGGTGCCGGCCGGTGACCAGCCACGCCTCGCTGGCCAGCTCCACGATGCCCAGGGTCCGGGCCAGCAGCTTCTCCTTGTCCTCCAGGAAGGGCGCTGGGATGTTGGCTGTGGGCTGGCACAGGCGGAAGCTGAGGGAGCAAAGAGGCCACGGTCAGGGGAAGCCTTGGACACACTCTGCTCCTGCCACGGCTGCTGCCCACGGAAAAGGCTCCTTGGGCATCGGAATTGCTGCCAGGGAGGTTTGGAGTCACCATCCCTGGAGGTGTCCTGATGCCTTAGGTTTGAACTTTTCCATGTTCCCAGCCCTGCAGTGCCCAGTGTGACTCTGCAGCTCCCTGGAGCTCGTTCAGTGCTGTTCTCTCATGCTCACACTGACATAACAAAGCCTCTCCAGCTCGCTCTCCAAGGACACCCAGACCCTCCTGGGCCCAACAACTGCAAACCTTCATCTTGGGGAGAGGGGGGCAAGCTTGGGCAAATTCCATCCTTGNGCCATTTAAGGCATCAGTCCAAGGAAGGCCTGGGCTGGGTGCTGAGGTGGGCATTGGGCACAGGTTGGACTCGATGGCCTCAGAGATCTTTTCCAACCTCAGAGACTTTGGGGTTCTGTGATTCTCCCTGCTCACCCTCCCTGCCCTCTGCACACTGAGGAGAATAGGGAAGGATGAGAATCACAGCCCAGGTGTGACAGGGGAGGGACAAAAGCCAGCCCAGCCTGAGCACACACATGTGTGTCACATGTGCCCACGGCCACAGTTCAGCCTCTCCACCCACCCCAGACAAACAAGGGCTGCAAGGGGCTCTGTCACCTGCTCAGGTGTGTTGTCACCAGGTCTGCCAGGCTCAGGGCGGGCACGGAGAGCCCCAGCTCCTTCTGCAGGCTCAGGTAGACACCGGCGAACAGCTCCTGCTTGGCGTACAGGAGGGAGCAGATGGTGCCCATGGTCAGGGGCCAGCTGTGCTGGCGGCACGTCACAAACACACAGCAGCCCCCCAGCAGCTCCTTCTTCTCCAGGCTGACCAGGTGGAAGGCAGGGAGCTGCAGAGCCCTCTGGAAGTAGGACACAGCTGTCTCCTCGAACGCCGCCGGCAGCTGCAGGACCTTGCAGAGGTCCTGGACCCTCCGGATCCCTGCGGGAAGATGCTGCCCTCAGACCTCGGGCCCAGCAGCTTCTCCTCAGAGCTGCAGCAGGTGGGAGTCACCCAGCCCTGGCACCAGCAGCCCCTCAGAGGCACTAAAACACCTCCCAGTCCCTCAGGGCGGGGGAGGAACCAGCCCCGACTGCCCTCCCCTGCTTCACTGCCTGCTCCCAAGGGTTTTTAACCCTTTTTTGCTATTAGAAACGTTAAAGAAGCTGGAGCAGCAGGCAGGGAGGATCGGGCTGTGGAGGAACTGCTCTTACCTCGCTGCAGGCAGCGGCTCAGCTGCTCCTTCTGGCCAGTGCTCTGCGAATAGGCCACCTCTGGAAAACAGGGTTGGATCAGTCAGCAGGGAACCCAGGGACAGTCATTCGGATCTGGGACAAGCACAGGTTGTGGTTCCACAGAACCGGACTGCAGTGACCAGAACTGTTCGAGGGCACTGAGCTAGAGCAGCACAGGCAACAGTGAGCTGTGGGATCTCCTCCGAGCTTCCCCCCAGGCCTCGGGGCTGCTCCGCTGCACTTAAAGCTCTTCTAAGAGATTTAAATGCGATTTTAATAATCTCTTTTAATAATATGAGATTCCACACTTTAAATTTAAAGCTCATCACCGGCCCCAAGCCCAAACCCTGCCAGGGAAGTGCTGCGATGGAATCTCTGTGTTCCGCGGTGTTTGCGGGGAACGGAGCGAGGGGAGCGGCCGGCCTGACCCGACAGCGCACGGGGGGACACCGAGACACGGCTCGGGAAGCGCTTCGCCTCCCGGACCGGCTCAGAGAGGCAAACGCGCTTCGCACGGTCGGTTCTGCCCCGCGCCGAGCGCGGACGCTCCCGGTGCCGCACCCCGCAGATGCTCCTCCTCGGTGTAGGTGGTGGTGAGGAGCCCTTCGGACAGGACGCAGCCGCAGGCGGCGCAGACCAGCTGCTGCTGAGCATAGTGCGCGTCCTCCACCAGCGCCGCCGAGCCGCACTCGGGGCACCGGCCCCGCGCCGCCATCGCCGCCAACGCGCTGGGGGAGCGCCGGGGCGCACGGACCGCCAACAGCCAATAGCGGCACAGCCCGCGGTCCGTCCCGTCACCCGCCCGGCCGAGGCGCCGCCCGCGATCGCTGCGTTCCGACCCCGCGAGTTCCGCCGGGGATGCTCGGGCAGGAGGCGGCGGCGGCGCCGGGAGCTGCGGAGGGAGCGGCACTGAGGGAAAACACCTCCTCCTCGGCCCCGGGAGCTGCGGAGAGAGCGGCACCGAGGGGAAAACACCTCCTCCTCGGCCCCGGGAGCTGCGGAGAGAGTGGCACCGAGGGGAAAACGCATCCTCCCCGGCGGGGAACCGCAAACCAGCCCCGCTCGGGGCCCCCGGGGGCCAGCCCCGCTCAGGGCTCCTGCAGCCAAGGCAGGCTGGAGTTGAGTGCCTCCTCCTCCTCCTCCATCAGGGAGCAGCGCCGGGAATCCTTCCCGCTGTTTGTGCTGTACAGAAACTCTCGGCCCAGCCCGTCCATCAGGTTTCCCCACCCTGCGAGGTGTTTACCAGGAAGCTCCGGCGTGAATCGCTGCAGGGGTGAAACCAGCCCCAAAATACCTGGAGGATGAGCGGAGCTGGGCACAAGAAGGGGACGAGGCCCTTTTGAAACTATTTCAGAACAAAGACACGGTGCTCAGAGCGCTGGATTTAAGTATTTTTATTGTAGTGTTCGGTAAAACCAAAAGGTGTTTAAAAACAAACAGTACCTGGGCTAAAAGCAGAGAGTACAAACAGGGAACATGCATTCAGATCCTTCAATAATAAATCTTTTTGATTCCTAAGGCCCTTGAGGATGTAAAATGCCAGTCCCCGCACACCAGAGGAAGGCTTTAACGAGCATTGCCAATAAAAACGAGGCACGAGGGTTGTGCAGTGCTTTTGGGGCTGGGGAAGTCGAGGACTCTGACCCCCCTGTGGCCCCCCAGCACTGGGAAGAGGCTGCACAGCTGCAGGCACCGAGGGAACAGCCCCAGGGCAAGAGCTGGGCACAGCTCAGGGCTCACCCCAAGCGACACAGCTGGAAGTGGCAGAAAAAGGCTGCCAGGGGAGGCTGGTTCAGGCTTTGAGGCATCACCTCAGCCACGAGCACGGATTATTGCTTTGGTTCTGTGCAGGGGGAAGGCACCCAACGGCAGCTCGGTGAGATCCAGGCTCCACGAGCACCACACACACCCCGAGGTGCCACCAGCAGCTCTCGGAGCTGGACTGCCCCAGAACGAGCCCAGTCCTGCTCCTTGTGCCCAGTTACAGTGACCACAACACCAGTGTGGGCTTCTCACCCCTCAGGTCACTGTTCCAGGGCACAACAGGGTTCCCTCTGTGACCCAGAACATCAGAAAGCTGCGGAATAAAGTCTGAAATAACAAGATTATCAGTGAGGTACAGGATCCTCTGTCCAGAGATCCACCGAGGCACGAGGAGGAAACAAATCAATCCTTCATCTTCCTCACTCGGCAAGGCACGAGAAGCAGCAGCAGTTTCAGCAAGGCCAACCAGCACCACTCAGAATTTCACCACCACCAAGGCCACCTGCATTTCCAACCCTCCATCCAGAGCAGAGGGGACAGGAGAAAGGAGGGAATGCCTCCACTGCTCAAATAACACTAAAATGAGATAAAAGTACCTGAGAAGTCTTGGAAGACTCTCAACTCCTAAGGCTTGTTTGAGGCCAGGCTGCCCATGAGGGACAACTCTGCCAGAAAAGCTCCAGACTTTGGTGCTGGTCAGTTTACAGGAATAAAAATGTCACTAACAGCAATTTTTGGATTTTTCTAATAAATGTTTACATCTCCGTGCAAATATATTAAAACTGCTCTTTGCTACAAAAATACAGCATTTGAGATCTCCAGCAGCTTCCAGTGGTTTATGACAATTGCAAGCAGATTGCTCACAGGGTGAGTCCATCCAGTCCCTCAATAAAGTGCTTTGCCGTAGGAAAACTGAGTTAGGAGCTCACCCCTGAGCCAGAAGTGACCCAATAACCCAACATCTTCCGAAGGCAGGAGTGTTTATTTCCATAGAATTAAGGCTGGAAATTAAGCTTTGGTCCTCATGAGGCTTTGGTCCTTTGCTTCCTGCTCTGTTGGTATTCCAACTTCCTTCTAAGCCTTTTATGGACTCTCCCTACCCTGGTAAATCCCAGAGGTGCAGAAAGGCATCTGATTTTTTTTTTGATCTTGGACAAGAGCTCACCAAAAAAAAAATAAAATAAAATAAAGAAAGCCCCATTTAGTTTTCAGTGGGGGAAGCTGTGGTGGCTGCTCACCAGCAATGAGCAGTTCCTGCTGTCCAACAGGATGGGGAGGACAATCCTGAATCCACCGAGACCCTACAGAAGGAACTGATGGTGCAGCAACACCAGCAGCCCTCAGCTGCAGGAGATTTCCCTCCCTCTGTGAGCAGCCAGCCCCAGGGAGCAGAGGGGAGCCCCAGAGCTCCCTCCCTCCTGGGCTGTGCACTCAGGGGAGCCCCAGAGCTCCTTCCCTCCCTCCCTCCTGGGCTGTGCACTCAGGGGAGCCCCAGAGCTCCTTCCCTCCCTCCCTCCTGGGCTGTGCACTCAGGGGAGCCCCAGAGCTCCTTCCCTCCCTCCCTGGGCTGTGCAAGCCGTGTCAGAGAGCAGCACTGTGACTCTGAGCACCTCTGGAGGGCACTCAGGGGAGCTCCACAGCCCGAGGTGGTGACGTTCAGTGAGCACAGTGTGGAAGGGAAAAGGCAACAAAAAACCCACACAGCACAAGGTGTGAGACCCAGCCCTGCTGCAGAGCACCCAGCAGAGCCAGGGGGGCTTTGCCTCCCCTGAACCACCTCCAAAGCAGCAATTGAACAAGTTCTGATTTAAAATGTACCTTTGGCCCAAATTCATTGATGCCATTCCTATGGTAGAAACGTACCGTGAACCTCAGTGTCTCCTACTCCAGAAAACCTGTGAACTTCCCCTTGAACTCTTGGGAATGTCCACTTGATTTGGTGAACTTACAGTCAACATTCAGGGCATTAATTCCTTTTAAATTACAGCCCAGGTCTGAAGCTGGGACATCTTTGGACTTCTCCAGTGTAGTTAATTATTATTTTAAAAACGATCAAATCCTCAAGCTCTACTTGGATTTATATTGCACTACAACTTCAGATGGGGAAAAAAAAAGTAACTGATCTATCAAAGCTGCTACAAAACAAAACCATTCAGGCCATCTTCCTAAAGGATCATCAGCGCCTTGCTGGGAAGCAAAACACATCAAAAACCCTCTTCCTTCCATGACAACCAGCCTTTGGATTAATGCCTGGTCTTCCCAAACAATGGGAAGAAAACAAAAAATAAATATGATAAGGTGACTTCATTACAACACCTGATGGAACTATTAATCAATCCGAGGGTTGCTCAAGGCAGAAAGAGGAAAAAGGTCATTTTCTGTGGGCAGCACAACCGGTACCACTCGCTCCACAGCAGCTCCTCACACTCTGCTGGGAGCTCAGTCCTCATCCCCAGCACCCCAAAACCCTTCACATCTTCCCAGCCTTTCTGTTCCCCGACACGGGAACACGGAGGATGTTTGGGGTCTCTTCCATGACTCTGACCAGCAGGTTGTCGATGTAGTCCTCGAGCTCCCGCACCTGGAGGTCCTTCCTGGTAATGGTATCCTTCTGTTTGAGCACCAGCTGGATCAGCTCATCATGCGTCAGCTGAGCGTAGGCATAGGCAGGGTCTGAGGGATCATATTTCTTGGGAGGGAGGGAAGGCAGGGTCAGTGCAGACACAGAGCATTCCAAACCAGCAACAGAACACACAGACCAGCGCTGAGACAGCTGCTGCTCCAACAAACCTGCTAAAGCTTAAACCAGCTGCTTAAATACAGCCTGCTAAAGCCAAATTCAGGTTAAACAGCAAGAAACTCCCACCCAGGCCTTTGCTGTTTCCTCCTATTTCTTTGAAAAGCCTGGTTTTAACCCTTAAGGAACTGGCGAGGTACTGGGCAGCTCCTGCTGATTGCTGCAGCTCCCAGAACACTGCCCAGGCAGGGAGTGTGAGCACAGGAGGCTCCTGTGGTGCACCACACACAGCTTAGGTGCAACCAGAACACCACAGCACCCACTGCGAGTTTTCAACTCCCCTGAAAGAGCAGAGTGTCAGTCTGAACCCCTTAACTGCCTCCCTCTCCCCTCACACCAGGAGGAGGCACTGCCATTATTTCAGTTCTAACTTCTCTATTTCCCAAAAATCCCCTGAGGGACAATAAGGGGACTCAGGATTTTCCCTGCTGATCCCGAGATGCTCCCAGACCAACATGGCAGGTGAGCTATGCCCCAAGCCTGGAGGTCTCTTTCGAGGCCAGGATTATGCTGAAAGCTCCTCTCAGTCCCAACCTCCTCCACAAAACACCAACTCTCTTAGAGACCAGTCTGCAAGAGAAGGAGCATTTAAGGACTGTCCCCGTGCTTGGGGGCTGACCAAAACAAGGTTCATGTCCCAGCTATCTGGAATACACAAACTCTTAATTAAATCAAAGCTCAGGCCGTGCAAGTGCCACTTCCCTCCATACCTTCACACTCATTTCCAGCAGCTTTTCATTCATGGTGCTGATGACATTCAGGTTCTTACTCTGAGGCTTGTTTGCCATGGCATTCATTGGCTTCACAGGATGGAGTCTGCAGCGGGAAAAGAAAGGTTTTTGTTGTTTAGGCAGGACATGTAACAGCAGCGTGACACAAACCTTTACACTAAAAACAGAGCAAGAAATTGGGGGAGATGCCCTCCCTGCTCTGCCTCCTGAGAGAAAAGAGACTCAGCTTCAGGAAGACAAGGTATTTCTAAGCCACAGGGGTTTTGTAAGTACTTTCCAGTTCTCTACTATCTTTATTGACTTAAAGCATTGGAGATAAAGCAGCAGCAGGAAGGGAAATACATCCTGTGTGTGTCATGGAAGCAAAGCCAGGCCGGGCTACACGAGCAGACAGAACACGGGGCAGCTACTCTGATCCCTCAGGCACTGGTATTTCAGCCTGACTTTGCTAATCAGAACATATTTGTGATCTTACAACATATCAAATACTTCTGCTATCCCGAGACAAGCGTTAGGCCTTTTCCAGGCTGAACTGACACCACGAGCTGCAAAGAAGTGCTGTCGTTATCTGCCCGAGCAGGACTTACTACACCAGTTTTAACACAGGAAGAAAATTTTACCTCTATTTCAGCAAATGCTGGCCCAGAGGTGTCCCAGGCCCCAGGCAGAGCTGTGCAGGTGAAGTCTCAAGGGCTAAAAGGTCAGTGACAGCACTCCCACACAGCAGGAGCTGCAGCTCCAGGAGCAGCCTGAGCTGCATCGCGTGTGGGGATGGCTCTGAGGAGCCCAATTCAGCCAGGAAATGAAGCATCCCCATTTATCAGGGTGACCATTCTCCCGTGCCTGACAAACAGCTCAATCCCAGTCCATTTTCCCAACTGGAATTCGTGACTCTTTTCCACCTGCACTTTCCCTAATGGCTCCCCTGAGAGCTGCGATGAGCAGCTGCTCCCCCAGCGCCCCGAGGAGCTGCCTGGATCCTCCTGGAGCCAGCAGCAGCACTGGGGGACAGGAGCCAGGCCCTGACAAATCCAGGCCCCGAAGGAAGTCTGTCTGATCCCAGTCAGATCCGGCAGGGACAGATCTGCACCCAGAAAGCAAAGCCAAGCTCGCCCTGCTCGGAGGCACCTGCTGGGGTCCCCACGTGGTCTCACCTGTGCTTGGGAGACACGGTTTCACCACCCCGTGGGGCTGGCTTAGGGAACGTTTCAGAGGGTGAAACCCGTGCCTGGAGAAGTCTCTTCTTGCCCGAATTTCCTGCTTTATCTGCGAAGCCCTCGGCTGCTGGCTTTTTCGGAGACTCTGCTCTACGACTTGGGGCGTCAGAGAGAAGGGAATGAGAGGAAGAGTAGGGCTGGCAAGGACTTGACAGGGAGGAAGAGGAAGCAGAAGGCTCAGAGAAGTCACACTCTGCACGCTCCTCAACACCTGCACGTCTCTCCAGCTCTCGTTTCTCAAAATGACCATTGCACTCCCTGGAAGATGTCACACCTGAGCCTGAGTCAGCTCCCTGGACACAGAGCACTCCAGCAGGCAGCACAGCCAAACTCCCCAGCTCACAGGCACCAGGAGCAGCTCCTCCTCCTCCTCCCAGAGCAGCTGGGATCACCGGGGCTGCAGCAGAGCTACCAGAAAGCTCTCCTCGTTCTCTGTGCAAAGGTGTCAAACCTTGGGGCTGCTCTCCAGTCCCTGAAACACCTTCAGCACCTGCAGTGACCCCACAGCTCTCCTGACAGTCCCCCAGCAGCTCCTCATCGGAGCCTCCCTCGGGGATCACTGGCAGACTGGCCAGTTTCGAGCCTCGGTCTCCAGGAACAGCAGACTTGAGATCTGTGACACCGACAGATAAATCATCATCACCTTCCTTTTTTACAGGCCTGACACTGCTGTCACCTCTGGGTGTCACCGGAGGGGTGACAATCTCCAAGGAGCCACTTTGAGGGAGGCACCCACGAGCAGCTGAGGCTTCACCATCTGCTGCTGGGAGCCCTGGTGAGGATTTCCCACCCTCACCCCTCAGCTCAGCGTGGGCAAGGGGAGGGCATTTCCCCAGGAGCACAGCCAGCCGTGGGGCTGCCCTCGGTGGGACAGGGGCCTGGCTGTGAGCCCCTCCCCGAGGGGACACCGTGCAGGCTCTCTGGGCTGCTTTGACTGCACAAAGTGCCTCATTTCCAGCAAGTGGAGCTGCCTGGGGCTCACATCCCACCCACTGCTCTCCAGCACAGCCCTCCTGGTTCCCCCTGAGCTCGCTCTCGGGGGACAGTGCCAGGTCAGCCTCTGGCACGAGGCTGTCACTGCGCTTGGAGAGAGACACGAAGGCTTTGTCACCCCTCGTGCAGGGCTCCGTGTTCACAGCAGTGACCTCCACAGCTGCTCCATCCCCGTTGCAGGTGGGGTGTGTGCTGTCACCAGAGAGCTCTGGCGATGGGTAACCTCCTGCTCCCAGCTCACCCCCGAGCCCTGCTCGCTCTCCTGCTGCCCCTGAACCTGTCTGTAACCTTCCACTGGAACCCGAGTGCTGCTCTGCCTCCTCCTGCCCACCCAAACCCGCAGCACCTGATGTGACACCCTGCCATCCACCAAGGACAGGGGACACAGAGTTCCCACTGCCTGCCTTGCTGCTCTCCACAGAATCCTCAGGCTGAAGCTGGGGAGAATCACCGAGCAGCTCTGGAGCCAGCCCGGGGGGGCCTGCAGGGAGGTCAGACAAGGTGCCAGGAGGGTCTGGCACAGCTGTGACATCCCTGGTTAAAGCCACATCCACGGAACCCCCTGAAGCACCACGACCAGGGCGTCCTGCAGAGGAGCAGTCCTGACCACCAGGAAGGCAGGAAGGGGAAGAACCAGCGACAGCCTGGAAAGCTGGCACTGCCTGTGCCCCACGCCTGGGCACGAAGGGATTGCTGTCATTGAAACGACAGTCAGAGGGGACAGAAGGTGTGGGTGGGCCAGAGAGACCCCGGGAAGCCTCTGTGTCAGAGCCCTCAGGACCCTGCCCCCAGTCAGCAGCAAAAGGATTATTGCCCCTGGCAGAGACTGGCCCAGGACGAGGAGCTTTGGGCAGGGAGGCTGCAGGGTGATGGGGTGAAGGGAAATGGGAGATGCTGTTGGGATCCAGGGCTCTGGGTGCCCTGTCCCACTCAGCAGTAAAGGGGTTCTTGTCATTCCAAAGCTCTGCAGCAAAAGCAGGAGCAGTGAGAGAGGAGGCAGAACCGGCGATGCTTTCGGGGTCTGGCCCTTGGACTGTCTGCCCCACTTTAGAAATAAAAGGATTATTGGCACTGCTGATCTGGTGCACAGAGAGAAAAGCAGGGAGAGGGTCAGGAGCAAGAGTAGGAAGCGTGGCTTTGGGTTCCTCCTCTGGAGACAGGCCCAGTCTGCAAAAAGGGACAAAAAACTCGGATGTCACTTGCAGATGCAACACGAGGCAGGAACAGAAGCTTTAGCACCAGCCTCCATCAGCTCTGCCATGGACATGAACCATACTTTAAAGAGACCTCAGGGAGAGGTCCTCCTGTCTGTGAGACTTTACATCCCAAACTGCATCTTTACCAAGCACTGGACTTATGTCAAACTCTCCTGCTGCAGAGCTTGTTTTTGCTGCTTTAAGCGCTGTCTCTTTGCACCCCAAGCAGGTTTATTAGTATGTAAAACAGTGCACAGGCAAGAAATCTAAACTTGAGAAGCACTGAAAATAGGGAGTTAGGGACACACACCAAACAGTCTTATTAGTAGGGCACACCAATATATATATTAAAAAAAACACTCCAAATGCAATTTATATATATATGTGTGTATGAAGGATAAAGGAGCAGAATTTCTGAAAAAGCCTTGTGTACAAATCCACACAAAATGCCTCTGTGCTGCTGTGAACGATGCCAAAAGCAGAAGGGCTCCAGGGGTACCCTCTGGGAGACCACAGCCGAGCAGGGAAGAGGAAAGCAGAGATGTTAGAGCAGGCAGACCCTGGGGAGGCTGCAGTCACACAGCTCAGAGTTAGCTCGTGCAAGAGATCCAGCAAGAGGAAAAATCCCCCCTAGAGTACCTGCACAGGTGCCTGCACTAGAGAACCACTATTTCAGCATCACTTGCAAGGAGCTTCCCTACATCCATCTTTTTTTCACATTGAGAAAGACCCTGGGAGTTGTTATTTGCCATCAAAGCACCAATGCCAGCGTGAAACCCGCAGGTACCCCGGGGCAGCACCTGAGCTCAGGCGTGGCAGGACACAGCCTGCTGCCACCTGCCACCCCCAGTGCCCACCCTGAGCCCCGGCAGCAGCCAGGACTCACCTGGGCTTCACAGCTTTGGTCTTGGCTGGCGCAGCTCTCTCAGGTTTCTGTTCCTCCTCAGCAGGGCCGAGTGGCTGCTTGGTGGTGACAGCATCCTCCCCGTGCTGAGCATCTCCTGATGGGCTCCCTCTGCCCACATCTGCCACAGGTTCAGGGCACTTGGCCTCCTCTTCACTCTTCTCTTCTGGAATTGTATTTTCCTCACTCTGCAGGGTCCTGTCAGGAATAACCTCAGCATCGCTGCTCTTCAGCGTTTCCTTCTTCCCTGTGACCAGGGAGAGCAAGGCAGACTTTTTGTGGTCAGGTTTTTTGGTCTCTCTAACGGCCTCGAGGCTCGGTGGAACGCTGGTGTCCAGGTGCTCCTCGCTGCTGAGCAGTTTGTATGATGGCAGAGTCATGGATTTGAAGGTCTCCAGGGATGTGGACCCAGAGAAAGCCTGACCAGAAGAGGTCCTTCCCATCTCTTCAGGTGCTTTAGTGGACCTGGAGGACAGGTTCTCCTCTGAGGCGAAGAGCTGCTTCCTCCTGAGGTTGTGAGGAGAGGGGGAGGAGGTTGGAGTCTTGTCCTTTGTCGTGGTCTCTTCCATATAAACGTGACTGCCGTTGATGCACAGACTGGACTTGGAAACAGGATCATTTTTGGATTTAAGGCCACTGAACAACGAGAGCCCATCCTTTCTGGTGTGGTTGGTGGTTCCTTGGGTCAGCTGCCTACTGTCCAAAAAGGCTGGTTTGCGAGATTTGAACAGAGGAGAAGGAGCTGGCTTCTCTTCCAGGGCATTTTCAAAGGATCCTGGAAAAAAAAAAACAAAACAGGGAGAAATTCAAGATGCAAGAACAACCTTTTCTCTGACACTACTGACAGCCTCAGTGCCAGGAGAGGCTTTCTATGGATTTGTTCAGAAAGGAGAATTTAACCAGTGCTGTGAGAAGTGCAGGCACCCCTCTGGAGGTGCAGCAAGTGCCAACACTCACGTTCTGAGGTCGGAGAGGTCTCAGACTCCTCCTCGTCCCACTGGGGCTGGAAGTCGCTGGGCCGGAGCCGGACCCGGGGGGTGAGGGGCTGCTGGGTGGGCAGCACCGACAGCGACTGCGACAGCGACGACTTCTGCAGGCCGGGCTTGGAGAACAGCGCCTTGAACTTGGATCTCTTCTTCTCCTTCTCCTTCTCCACGGCCTCATCCTCGCTGTCGGCAGGGGAGTGGGTGGTGCTGGGCACGATGGCCGATGCTGTGTCCGAGAGGCCACTGCTCCTCTTGCCCTTGAGCTTGTCTTTGAGCTTCCCAAAGGGCGAGCGAGGCTTGTCCTTCATGGACAGGTCGAACATGCTGGCTGTCATGTTGCTCCTCATGAACTGGATATCCACCTCGATCTCCCCTCTCTCTTTTTCCTTCTTCCCCGGTTTGGAGCGAAGCTTGTACCACCTGCGGCAACAAGATTTCTTTTACCACCAGTAATTGAGAACACTGAAGGTGCTTATGGCTGAAAAATCAAATCAGCCCACAGAGTAGGAAAAGAAAGCCTTTAATCTTACAGTGACGTCACAGTCACAGCCCCAGGTGCCAAGGAAAACATTCCTTATCATAATCAGAAAGTTATTACTAAGGTTTGGTTTAAAACCCAGATAAGGAAGGGTTAAAAAAAAGGAGAAAAAACAGAAACACAACATGGAATTCCTGTATTTCAGCTCAGCCACTCTCCTCTGCCCTTTCATCTCTCCTCCTGACACTCACAGAGGCCACGGCTTTGAAGTGGGAGC
The DNA here is from genome assembly GCA_013396875.1 of Vireo altiloquus. NCBI lineage: Eukaryota > Metazoa > Chordata > Aves > Passeriformes > Vireonidae > Vireo > Vireo altiloquus. Next base: position 44,561 of record VZRF01002829.1, on the reverse strand, counting down.
GAGAGCAGCAGCCTCAGAGCTGCACACGCGTCCCACGCCCTCATACCTTTCATTCCAGCTCCTTAATGCCTCTTAAGCCAAGGAACTCCTAATCAACACCAGAGAGCCAACACGGGGGATTTCCACTCACCTCTCCAGGCTCGTGACTGGCACGCACCAGGAAGGGCATTGCTCACACAGAGCCCTCTCCCTCCCCAAACGCAGCTCCAGGACGCCAAGCTCTGTGTGAGGAGTGCCCAGGGCATCCCAAACCACAACCCCACCACCCACATGCCCTCAACCACCACTCAGTGACACTCAAACCACACTGGAGCCAGCAAAGAGAATTATCAGCACTGCACGCCCGCATGGTTTTGTTTGTTGGTGGAACCGCAGAATTCCCAACCCCACAGAACCCATAGGAAAGGCTGTCTGGAAACTGCTGGCTTCTTCCTCCTCACCAGCTGGAACGGGAAAATAAAGGAAGCAAACAGAGCATGCAAATGTGCCCTGCCATCAAATTTGCACTTCAACCTCCAAGGGAATACTGAGAGCAACAAAAGAGAACAGGAAAAGGCAATTTGCTCCAGAGAAAATTCAAAACTAACGGGGATAACTGAAGGAGATGGATTCAGGAATCTGCTACAGACACTCCAGAGGGAAATGTGGAAGAAATTCCTCCCTGTGAGGCTGGTGAGGCCCTGATCCTGGAGAAGCTGTGCCTGTCCTGTGCCTCAAAGTGTTCTAGGCCAGGTTTGGAGCAATGGGTCCGGTGGAAGCTGTCCCTGCCTGGGGCAGGGGGTGGAACAAGATGGGCTCTAAGGTCCATCCAGGGATTCCGTGATTCTAAATGAACGCCCAAGCGACAGTCAGGCGCTCTGAGCTGGAGTTAGAAGACACCCAGGAGGGGTTTTATCAGCAGACTGAGGCTTTGCCCAGCCCGGGAATCACAACCCCTTTGCCTTTAACACGAGCCAGCACTGGGCACTGTTGTTCCCAACCCGTGATTTCCAGGAGCATCCTGTGCTCGCAGAGCTTCGGTGCCACAATTGATCCCGTGTGCCCCAGGAGCCGCAGGCAAACAACATGTTCAGCAAAGGCAGCTCAGGCCAAGCTGAATGCAGCACCCTGGGAGTGGCTGGGAGGCAATCACGGACTGACAACCCCCCAAACCACAAAAAAAATCTAATTTATGGCATTTATTGCGTTAGCGAGCACCTGCCAACCAACGTGCATCTATCTGCCAAACACAACTAATCCTGTACAGCTACACATCACCACGGCAGCAAGAACAAAACAGGCTTCAAACAGGAAATCGAGGGCTGGGAACAACTGAAAATATGAGAATTTTTTTTTCTCGTATTTCCCCAGGAGTACCAAAGTTGTGTTTTCATTTTTTCCCCCCCTTTAATTTTCCTTTGCCCAGACACAAAGGAAAGCATCCGGGAGCCTGAGGCACCAGCCCAGAGCTCTGCTGACCAAGGGGCTCCGCAGCGTAAACACAGCAGAGTCTGACACAGCCTTAATGAACCCACGGCCTAATTAAGCCTTGACAAGCGGCGAGGGCTCCACGGCGGTGCTCAGGTGAGGCAGAGGAGGAAGGTGAGTCACCAGCACATTACAAGGCTGCTGACTCCCAGTAAAACCCTCCCGGGAGCCACCCCTGGGTTTCGCCGCCCCAGTGTTTATGTTCAAAGCAGCGAGTGTGACACAGAGCTGGCGCTGGGCAGGAACATCCCCGGCTCCGAGTCCTGCTGACAGCAGCGGGGTCAGTCCCTGGAACACGGAATTATCCACCCTGACACGCGTTAGGCGTTTATTAAGGAAAATAAATAAAGGGCTGGCGGAGGCCACGCTCATTCCCTGCTGGAAGGAGGCAGCATTCCGAGGACAGCAGGTTTCGGGGCTGCTGGTTTCCTCTGTACAGTGTCAGCGCTCACACGTTAAAAATCAAACCCAAGCACCAGGCAGGACTGGCTGGAAAAGCTTTCTCCGGGCCCCCAGCTTTGGGGGCTCACCCACGGCAGGAGGGACCCTGCTCTGAGGGGTCACCCCGCGGGCACTTATGGGGCTTCGGGGGTCCCTGTGGGGAACGAGAGCCCCCATGAGAACCCCCCAATCCTCCGGGGCACGGGGTGACCCCAGGGACCCCCGGATTCCCATGGGGCACAGGGGTCTCCGGAGGTTTCCAGGAGGAACAGGGACATCCCACGGGAACTGGGGCTCCTCACTCAACTTCACCCCCTTGGAGAGCACAGAGGCTCCCCCGAACCTCCTCCCCAGCCCCCGTGGGGCACAGAAGCCCCCTCACCACTCTCCCTGACCTCCGCGGTCCCCTCCAGACCTCTCCCTGTCCCCCGTGGGAATGGAGACCCCTCCCAAAACCTCCCCGGCAGGACCCGGAGGAGTCCTCTCCATCCTCCTCTGTTCCCGTGAGACACAGAATCCCTCGCATCCCCCTCCCCGGTTCCCGCGGGGTTCTCCCCCACACCTCTCCCCGGTCCCCAGGGCACACTGAGGGTCCCCCGGGTCGCACCTCGTGTGCCGCCGGTCGCCGTCGTCCCGGAGCGCAGCCAGGTCCACCTCGGCGCGGCCCAGGAACTTGTCGGCGCCGGCCAGGGCGCGGTGCAGCACCGTGAGGCGCAGCGNTGCCGCCGCCGCCCGCCGCCGCCTTGGCGCGCAGCCCCCGCGCCCGCAGCACCGTCACCCGCGCGTGGGTGGGCGCCCAGCCCGGGGCCGCCATGGCAGCGACGGGGCCGGGAGGGGACCGGGAATGGGCCGGGAGGGGACCGGGAACGGCACCGGCACCGGCGGCACCCGGCGCGCCCCGCCCCGCCCCTCTCGCGAGAGCGCCGAAAGGGCGGGGCCCAAAGGGGGCGGGGCCAGGGGCGCACAGGTGAGCGCAGGTGAGTCCAGGTAAGTACAGGTGTGTACAGATGTGCACAGGCGTCTGCAGGTGAGTACAGGTGTGTGCAGGTGAGTACAGGTAAGTACAGATGTGCACAGGTGTGTGCAGGTGAGTACAGATGAGCATAGGTGTGTTCAGGTGAGTCCAGGTGAGTCCAGGTGTGTGCGGGTGAGT
>VZRF01002829.1:16246-41292 GCA_013396875.1 Vireo altiloquus | reverse complement strand
GGGCCCCCCCCCCGCCACAGCGGCTCCCCCCGGCACCGCTCGGCCACCGAGGTGCGGAACTTGTCGCGGCCCAGCGCCATCACCGCGTACGCGTCGCTNCGCCCCTCTCGCGAGAGCGCCGAAAGGGCGGGGCCCAAAGGGGGCGGGGCCAGGGGCGCACAGGTGAGCGCAGGTGAGTCCAGGTAAGTACAGGTGTGTACAGATGTGCACAGGCGTCTGCAGGTGAGTACAGGTGTGTGCAGGTGAGTACAGGTAAGTACAGATGTGCACAGGTGTGTGCAGGTGAGTACAGATGAGCATAGGTGTGTTCAGGTGAGTCCAGGTGAGTCCAGGTGTGTGCGGGTGAGTACAGGTGTGCATGCACGGGTGTGTACATGTGTACACGTGTGTGCAGGTGTGGTTACATGCACATGCAGGTGAGTACAGGTGTGTACAGATGCGCACGTGTGGGTGTGTACCTGAGTGCACAGATGTGTACAGGTGAGCATGTACAGGTACGTGCAGGTGTGTGCACGTGTGCGTGCACAAGTGTGTACATGTGTTCACAGGTGTGAATGTGTGTGCAGATGAGTACAGGTGTGCACACGGGATGAATTGGGTGCTTGTGGGTGAGCTGATGGGGTGCTCATGCATCAAATAATTGATCACTTATGCACAAAAGGGCATCCCTGTATTTATTAATTGGAATTTGCCTGTGCAAAAAGGCAGGAGAGGCCGAGCTGTGCCTGGGGGAGCTGAGGGGACCAGCCCGAGCAGGGGGTGGCACAAGCAGAGAGGAGACAAGGGATGGCACTCAGAGCCCGGAGAGTTTGTGTCCCTGTGCCAGGATCCACCGTCCTTGGCACGGGCAGCTCCCAGCACAGGGTGCCCCCAGCACCACACCAGCTCCGCTCCAGGGCCAAAGTCTTCTCCAAGCTGCCCCTGTTCTATGAAGCTCCATCATCATCCTCATCATCCACATCTTCCTCCAAGAGCTCTTCCTCCGAGAGCTCTTCCTCTTGGGCTTCAGACACGGCATCATCTTCCACTGGGGAGAGGAGAGGCAGGGCTGCAGCAGGGTGGTCCTGACCCCACACGCGTGGGTGAAGCCCCGTGGCTGCAAACCCCACGGGCAGTGGGAACATTGCCACCCTCCCACCCCACGGCAGCAGAGCAGGAGCTGGCACAGACCTGCCCAGCTGGAAATGGGCCCTGATCCTGCCGAGCAGCCCTCTCCATCCTCCATCCCCGGGGCAAAGCGGCGAGCAGGAGCTACCGGGGGACCCCCGAGTGACCCCAGAGCCCACGGCTCGATGACACTCACGGGTGATGTGATGCCCGCTGAGATAGACCGGCCCAGCCCCGCACTGGAGCACGAAGGTGACGGGAGGGACGAGTTCCAGGCCTTTGAGGCTGACCTGCAAAGAGCCGGAGCTCAGAAACGCCCGGCCCCAGCCTAAGGTGACGCTGTCACCCCTGGGCAGGGGCTGCGAGTGGGGCTGCTCTTACCATGGGGAGCAGCGAGCTCCGCAGCGCCGCGATGGGCACCGGCTTGTGCTCCCCGGAGGCGTTTTTGGAATCCACAGCCACCACGTGCAGCTCGTCCCTGGCGTCAGCCCCCAGGCAGATCTGCAGGGCCGAGCAGAGAGCCCATGGCAGGGAGCCCCGGCCCGAGCGCCGGCAGCTCCCCGGGCAGGGCTCGGCTCTCACCGTTCTCAGCAGCACCAGGTGCTCCAAGAAGTCATCGTCCTCCTCCAGCACGCAGCTCCGGGCGCCCGTGCCCAGCTGGCAGCCTGGGAGACACGGCGGGGTCTGCGCTCGCACAAGCTGCCCCGTCCCAAAAACAAAAGGAAGATGCTCCCCCCACCCCAAAACAGGACGGAGGCTTTCCCAGGCGCACACTCAGCGCTAAAGGAGGAGTCACGCCCAGTCTGGGTGCCCGCAGAGCCACCACCCCCAGCTCACTGCTGCCCCAGGTCTCGTCCTGGGGCTCACAGCTCCGTACCCCAGAGCTCAGCCACGGGCCGAGCCTCCGACAGCGACAGGTCAAACGAGCTGTTCATCCTCCCAGCAAAATCCAACGCCAGAGAGAGCAGCACCAGCAGAGCAGCGAGCCCCTGCCCTCGCAGAGACTGCTAATAAAGGAAAGGGGGATCCCGGGAGGGGCAGGCTGGGAATGCAGGGCAGGTGTGGGGGGTGGAGGTGGCATCCGAGCACCCACCACCTCCTCACGCCCCCCAGCAGCACCTACAGCCCACCTGAGCCCACTTCGGCCTGATTAGAGACGAAGCCACCAGCCCTGCCAGTGAGACCCCCCAAGTGCCACCAGACCAGGGTCTGAAGCCCTGAATTGGGAACACTCTCTGAGCTGCATTCTTTCTCTTTATTTAGTGACTTCATCATTGCAGGGCGTTAAAGGCAAAACACCAAGGAAGGATCCCAGCAGAGGAGAGAGACCCTGCAGCATCCCAGGTCCCATTCCTGTGCAGGAGCTGGGATTTCCCTGGCACCAGGAGGTGGCACTGGGCACCTCCGACAGTTCTGCCTGCTCTCTCTGGATGTGGCAGGGCTGAGGGGCTAGCGCCAAGGCACACCCAGAGCCCTGTTTTTCCTTGCTAGCCACAGCCCTGGGAGCGGGGTTGGACCCCCCCGAACCTCAGGCAGCCACATGGAGCAGCACCCTCGGCCTGGGACAGATTTGGAGGCATCACAGAGGTTCAGAGGTTTATTTCACATGTCAGGGGCGACACAAACCAGCACAAAAACCGTGCAGTCACTGCACATATTGACACCAACCTATGCCCAAAGGTGCTGCGTGGCAGCGCGGCGTGGGCAGGGCACGGCTGCACACGTGTGAGATGAGAATCCACCTCCCACCCCGAGGGGCACGGGCAGGGACATCTGTCCCAAACGAGAGGGAGAAACTGCTGGAGATCTGACAAGACCATAACTCCCTGGTTCTGGAAGTCCTCGGTGCTCGGAGCTCTCCTCATTCCCCTGAGCTTTTCCTTTGCTGAAGGCACTGCTGCAGCTCCTGGAACTGCACCCACCCCTGGAACGCAGCAGCTGGGGCAGGGATGGAAATCCTGGGAAGGGCTTGAGCTTGCAGGAGGCTCTTCTCTCCTTCTCAACAGACAGTCCAAAACTGGCCAAGCCTGGGACGACAGAGTCCTTCGTCCTTCAAGAGAGCAGAGCTGGCAGTTTCCACATCCCACTGCCAGCCAGGAACACCCCAAATGGGAGCTTGTCCCCTGTCCACGCATCCCTGAGGCTGTGCTGCCCCTTGGTGAGCAGCTCCAGAGCTTTTCCCCAGCTCCAGGTCTCTAGCACCAAGGGCACGAAGGAGCTGGCGTTTTCCCCAAACCACCAGCGGTCCCAAGGGAGATCCTCCTCCTCCTCTGCAGGTCGGTGCATGCACTGGAGGGTCCTGCCAGCACCGGCACCCCTGGTGCTGCTTCTCCAGCCCCGGCCCTGCAAGAAGAGGGTGGGAGGTGACACAGAGCCACCCAGCAGGCTCAGCTGGGGACAGGAACCCGCAGCCACCACCCCAGCGGGCACAGAAGGGATCCAGGAGCACCATGCACAGGGTGCGGAGCTCCAGCGAGGCAGCAGCCCGGGGAGGGTTAAAGCTCTCGGGGCAGCGGGGAGGTGTCGGCGGCTGCGGCCGGGCTGACATCGCACTCACGTGCCCGGAGCCGGGCAGCAGCCTGGGGCTGGCCGCGGGCTGTGGTCCCCGGGGAGGGCGGCGGCCAACGCGGGCAGAGGAGAGGCCGGAGGGACGATGACCCGGCCGGGGAACACTCTCCTCCCAGCTCCCAGTCAGTCGGACGGACCCGCGGGCATCTCTCCGCCAGCAAACCTGAAACAGGGGAGCACAGGGGGTGAGCGCCCAGACCCTGCCACCATTCACCGTCTCGTGTTCCCAGCACGGGTGAATCCTCCCCAGGGAACACCTCCGGCACCTCAGTCTGCACATCTCTGCTGCCAGCGCAATCTGACAGAAAACCTCTCCTGCCCTCGGGCGTCAGGAGGGAAACACGGTTAAAATCCACAGTAACCAGAATAACTCCAATTTTGTCATACTAATAAAAAACTCAGGGTGGAAAATCCCCACCCTACAATTTACAAGGGTGTAAATCCGTGTCAGGGTGCCGGCAAGGCAGAGCCACACCATGGGCGTCCCTGCCAGCCCCCCACCAGCCCCTGCCAGCCCCCTGTGCCCTGTGGGCTGCCGGCTCTGGGAGCGCATTTCCCGTCAAGGGACGGAGCGGGATGAAATTAATTCCATTCCCAGATTTACACCGCTGGAGGGCAAAGCAACCTGCAGAGCCCAGGCTGGCGACGGCAGCCGCAGTTCCTCGCTCCGGAGGGGGTCCCCGCGTTTTCCTTCTCTAGCAGCAGAGAGTGGGATCGGGAGGAGAAGGGGAGAATTCCAGGCTTTGGGACACATTCCTGCTCAGCTGGTTTGCCTCCCGCTGCACCACCCGTGTTCCCTTTGCCCAGGAAGAGCAGACCCGGTCCTGGCGGGCTGCAGCGGGACTGGTAGCGACCCCAACTTTGCAGCCCAGCGGAGGGGCCAGAGTTTTAGGGGAGCAGAAGGGAAGAGGGCACAGTCCCACACCCCAGAGCCTCTCCCGTGCGCCCCGGGGTCTGCCTGCTCCCCCAGCTCTGCACGGCGCTGGCAGAGCACAATCCCACCGTGACAGCCCTGCAGTCACACCCCAAAGGGCTGCACCCCCTGAGCCCCTCCCGAGCAAATGGCTGCAGGTACCTACTCCTCAGGCTGTGAGCACAGCGCAGTCTGCGCACCCTGCAGCCGCGACTCGCCCAGGGGCCGCTGCCGGTGGCCACTGCCCTGAGGCAGAGGCGTCTCCTCTGCTCTGCCGCCGCTGCCCCGAGCCTCGCCGTCCTCCCCGGGGCGCCCGGGGACAGCCTTGCTGTCCTCTGCAGGGCCCCCCCGAGGGCTGAAGGCGCAGGGGCAGCGCTGCAGGTCCTGTGAGACGGCGTGGAGCCGGCGGTCGGCGCGGCGCGGGCAGCACAGCAGCTTGCGGAAGGCGCTCCTGAAGTCGGGGCTGCGGCAGTAGATGATGGGGTTGAAGGCTGAGTTGATGTAGCCCAGCCAGTTGAGGAAGAGGAAGAGCTGGTCTGGCACCAGTGGCCGGCAGAAGACCTTGATGATGTTGGCCACGAAGAAGGGCAGCCAGCAGAGCGTGAAGACGCCCATGATGATGCCCAGGGTCTTGAGCGCCTTGTGCTCCTTGATGGCCAGCAGGCGGGAGGGCCTCCTGCGCCGGCTGCTCCTGCACGTGGGGCTGGGAGGCTCCTGCAGGAACCTCACCTTGTCCTTGCCGATCAGCTGGACGTGCCGCGTAGCCACGGCAAAGACTCGGACGTAGACGAAGACCATGACGAGCAGGGGCACGTAGAAGGAGATGGTGGAGGAGATGATGGCGTAGGTCACGTTGGTGACGAAGTCGCAGCAGCGCGGGTCATCGTAGCAGCTCGCCGCCTGCTCGTCCGCGCCGTCCCGCCACCAGTGGTTCATGATGGGCAGGAAGGAGATGAAGGCAGAGATGGCCCAGACCAGGCACACCACGGCTCGCGCCCGGCCCTTGGTCACCAGCGCCTCGTACTGCAGCGGGGCGGTGATGGCGAGGTAGCGATCCACGGCGATGGCGCACAGCGTCTCGATGCTGGCCGTGACGCACAGTACGTCCAGCGAGGTCCACAGCTCGCACAGCGTCGTGCCGTAGGGCCAGTGGCCGCTCAGCAGGATGGTGGCCCCGGGTGGCACCACCAGCAAGCCCATGATGAGGTCGGCGCACGCCAGCGAGGTGATGAAGACGTTGGTCATGGTCTGCAGCCGCGGCGTCTTGGCGATGGCCACGATCACCAGCAAGTTCCCGGCCACGGTGACCAGGACAGTGAGGCTGATGGCGGTCCCCAGCACCCACTGCCGGCCCAGGCTCCCGGCCCCGCTGCAGTTCCCGGAGCCCCCCCAGGCGCTGCCGTTGCCGGCGGGGAGGGGGCTCATCTCGGCCGGGCTGGGGGCACCGGCCCCGGGCCGGCCGTGCGCTCCCCGCCGCGCTCCCGGCGCAGCCCGCGGGGCGGACCGGCGGGGCCGGGTCCCCTCCGCGCCGGAGGAGGAGCCTTTAAAGGCTCGGGGCGGCCCCGGGCTGCCAGCTCCGGAGGGCGAGGGAAGGGGAGCGGGCGGCGGCACCTCCTCCCCCCGGACCCGCTGCCCCGGCCTGCCCCGCTCGCCCCGGCATCCCCGCCGGACCCCTCTGCCCCTCGCCGTGCGCCCCTGGCAGTGCCCTCCCGCCCTTCTCCGTGCTCTTCCTCCCCTCACTGCCCCCTCCAGCCCCTCTCTGTGCCCCCAGTCCCATGCACTTGTCCTTGTTCTCCTCTCACCCTGCACCCTGCCGTGCCCGCTGTGCCCTCGCTGTCCCCTGGCCCTTCCCTGTGCACCCTCACCCCTTTGTGCCACCCTCACCCCCTTGTGCCACCCTCTCCGTGCCCCTCCCCGTGCCCCCCTGGCTGTGCTCAGACCCTCCCCGGGCAGGACAGGCTGTCCCTGGTGGGCACAGTGACTCTCCTGTCACTCCCCTGCCCTGACATCAGCTCAGGGTTGGCAAGGTGACACCTCGCTTCCAAAGGTGACACCTCGCTTCCAAAGGTGACACCCAGCACCACTGTCACCATTTCATTTCCGTATTTATTGCCTGGACCTGAACCCAGTGGATGGAGGAGACCTTTCTTGCTGCCCCTCCCGATTTTGGGTGGGTGGAGGTGTTTGGAGATCCCCACCCTCACTTCCTGCCCCTCTCACTCGGCACTGCAGAGCCACCAAATCTCTGGGAGGCTCCACAGCCCCACTGCTGCTCCCAGGGCCCCTGGGCAGACTCCAGAGGGGATCATCTTTCCCTATCAGTTATTTATACAAATACTGGAACTTCTAAGACAGACGGTCTCCAAATGTGGCAGTTTGAAGTTTCAGCCAAATGGGGGAATGTCGACAAAGACGGAAAAAATATGTGTAAAAATGATCTGGTTGGCATTTCTTCCCATTCATGAGCTATGAAAGCAGAGTCCTGGTTTTATGAGCTTGATCTTTACAAGGCTGTTTTGGATTTTGCAAGCCCTCAGCTGAGGCTTGATCCAATCTCGCTGAGCTCCCAGCCCTGGGGTTGCTGCTGGCTGGGGCTGAGCTGGGAGCTGCTGTTCCCAGGGCAGTTTGTCCTGGCGCTGGAATGGCCATGGCACAGACATGGCGTGTGCAGGGAGGCTGTCGTCTGTCCCGTGTGGCTGCACACCCAGCTCCAGAGGGCACGGGGAGCTGGATTTGTGTCTGAAACAAAGATCTGTGGGGATGTCTCTGGATAATGAGGGCTTTGGGCTTGGCTGCGTGGAGTTGCCAAGGCCAGGCGTGGGGCAGGATGCCCAGCTCTGCCCCCACCCTCCCTGAGTGCCCAGGGGCTGCTGGCTTCCCCTCCTTCCCTACACCTCCTGTCCTCACCTCTGCTTCCCATCCTTGCCTCCTCTCTCCAACCTTGCCTCCACTTCCCTGGCAGCCCCTGCTGCCCTGCAGAGCTGAGCTCTGTGCTGGCTCCCAGACCCCAAAGGGGCTGCAGGACTCATCCCCGGGGATTTTACAGCCTGTTTCCCTGCAGACAGACCCTCATGGCATTTTCTGGCCATCCTCACCCTGCCATGCCCTGGAGGGAGCTCCCCCTGCATTCCGAGGCACGGACAGACACCCTGCCCACAGCAGGACAGACAGCCTGCCCACAGCAGGACAGACACAGTGCTCACAGCAGGACAGATGCACTGCCCAGAGCAGGACAGACACAGTNCTCACCTCTGCTTCCCATCCTTGCCTCCTCTCTCCAACCTTGCCTCCACTTCCCTGGCAGCCCCTGCTGCCCTGCAGAGCTGAGCTCTGTGCTGGCTCCCAGACCCCAAAGGGGCTGCAGGACTCATCCCCGGGGATTTTACAGCCTGTTTCCCTGCAGACAGACCCTCATGGCATTTTCTGGCCATCCTCACCCTGCCATGCCCTGGAGGGAGCTCCCCCTGCATTCCGAGGCACGGACAGACACCCTACCCACAGCAGGACAGACAGCCAGGCGCTCCCGAGGGCAGAGCAGGCACCCAACCCCATCCCGATGCGTTCTCTCTGGAGCTCACACCAGCCCCGTCCATGCCCTGCCCCGTTCCCAGGGAGCAGACAGGCCTGGGGGAGGAAGGGAGAGTCCCACGCCTTTCATCACCGCAGGGGAAGTAACGTGGCTCTGTATCTTTGTCCCAGTTTTACAGCTGGAAAAGCTGAAGTTGGAGATGCTGGGTCTCACCCAGCCCTGACCTCCATCCCTGCCGCTCCAAAGCCTTGATCCAAGCCCCCACGGGGATGGAGAGTGTCCAGCCCAGGGCTGTCCCCAGGGGAAGCATCCTCTTCCCTTTCCCATCCCTGCCACCGGCCACGACCACTGGCCCAGCTCTACCTGCACAGCCACTGGCAGTGGGGGAGACAGAGCCAGCCCTGGCAAAATGCCCCAGGAAGCCAAGGGGTCAAGTGTTGTTTAGAAAACTCTGGGAAAATATGTTTATGCCATGGATCAGAGCAGCTCCTTTGGCTGTTGGTACAGAATAAACAATGGGTATTTAAAAACACTCTTTACACATAGAAAATCGGAATCAATTAGGGGAGATCCCTACTTGGGGAGAGCTGGAATGCAGGGAACTGGCATCTCCTTGCTGGGCAGCACATGGAGTTCCTAGTGCCCACGGATGTGTTCGGAGAGAGGAAACAGATGCCTGAGCTGATCCCAGACACATCTGAGGGCACACAGGCTCTGCTTGGTTGGGGAGAGCGAGGGGTGAGAGCTCAAGTAGCAGCTATGGATAAAACAAAAGCTTTTTATAGCTGGGAACTCGCTCCCTCCCTGGCACGTGGCCGCATACTGGTGGTGCAGGACACGAGATAAACCCATCACACGCTGGAGGCACAGTGCTGTCCCTGCCCCTGGGGACACCAGCGTGCCCCTCGCCCCTCTGCTTCAGCTTCCTCAGCTTCCCATTGAGCAGAGGATCCAAAACCAGCCCCAGTGCAGCAGGTGATGGTACCAAAACTGCCCGCGAGCCCTCGAGGGGTTTCACAAGTCCACCCCAAGGGAGGACACCTGGGGACAGCACGGAACACACCTGGGGACAGCACAGGACACGGATGAGGGCCATGGGATGTTCTTCCCTCTGCCTAAGAAGGAGATGCCCAAGGAGCACCATTTTACCCCAAATTCCCTCCCCAGGCAGGGAGCTCTGGGCTCGCTGGGATGGGCACAGGGCCAGGCTGGTCTTTGGGAATGGGTCCTGCTCTGGCTCTGTGTCCACAGGAGTGATAGACTCCCCTGGACTTTCAGAATAGTTTCCATATCAGATCCGCAAATCTTGCTTTGAAGTTGTTTGGGATTCTCTGTCACCACATTTCCTCGTCAGCACATAAACAGGCTGTGATGAAGCTTTAACCCCTGGGTACTGCCTGTCCCAGGAAGCCTGCAGGAAGCTCCACATAAACACTGGTTTCCACATAAACCCTCCTCCCCCAGCAAAGACGGGCACGGCTCTGGGAGCTGCAGCACCTTCAGCCCGGGCCTGGGCAGGAAGTGAAAAAATCTCTGTGTCAGAATAATAAAAAATAATAAAATTGTGTTGTTTCACTGAGTCTCATGCAAGCTGCTGGTTTTAGTGTGTGGGTTACCCAAGGCATGCTCAATATCCCATGGGAAGCATCCCACAGGCAGCATGCACCCACATTGATGGGGTTCAAGCAGGGTCTGTGCTGGGCATCCAGGGTGGTTCATGCTGCACGTCCAGGAGCTCCCTTGGGCTGGCTGCTGCCCCATCACTGGGGGGACAATCCCTGTGCCACCCCTGCTGCCATCCCAGCCCCTGGCTCCTGAGGGGCTCCAGGCTCCCACGCCTCAAGCGCTCACATCCTGTTTTCCAGGCGAAGCTCCTGGGAGCTCCTGCCTCGATGGTGATGAAAGAGGCAGCGCGGGCACCCGGGAGGTGGGAGCGGGCCCAGCCGGGGCTGAGGTCACTCCGCTCCCTGTTTATCAGCCTGTTCCCACAGCGGTTTGCCCTGCGGACACACAGCTCGGAGGAAGGAGCTGCGGTGCCCTTTGGAGCCCGGGCAGGGCTGTGGGATCCCCGTCCTGGCCGGCGGCACCCCGGGGGGAACAGATGGGGGCTGGAGGGGTGGGAAACCTGCCATGGAGAGAGCAGCTTGGGACCACCAGCATCGCTTTAGGAGAGGAGAGGAGATGGAGGCACGGCTCGGGTCCTGCCCTGCCCGGAGCAGGCAGCCCCAGACCAGGCACAGCCACTCCTCACCCCGGGGCTGAGCTCTTCCTGAGACCACAGCAGCGCTGAGAGAATGAGGGAAAGGGGCACGAGATCCTGAAACGCAGCCAGTGACAAAGGCTGCACTAAGGCAATCCCAGGTCCTGCTCCCCAGATCCCTGCACAATCATGTTTTCAAATTAAAAAATAAATCATAGTAAAGCTGTTTTCTTTCCAATGTCGCTGAGAGGAAAGCCTGCGACAGCAGCAGCAGCAGGGCAGTGCCTGCAGGCAGTTATTCCCAATTTCTGACGTTTTTATCACACCTTGCAGCACGGTTTCATTTCTGACAGGTCCAATCTCCCTCCAGCTGCAAGTACCCGGAGAAGGGAGAGTCCTCATGCTGCCGTCGGGACCTGCAAAGGTTCTACAGACGTTTTCACAGCTCCTTTCCCACTGTTTCAAGTTTTCCTTCAGCTATTGCTAAAGCAAACTGGGGTGGGGGAAGGCGGGACAAATTTGCAACAACACAGGTCCAGATTTCACAAAAAGTGTGGGAAGTGTCGAGAAAAAACGTCAACAACAGAAGTGACCTCAGAGACAACTGAGTTTTCAGGCAGGGCTTTCCGAGGGAGACAGCAGCCGTGGGATTCCCAGCTCTGCCCCGAAGCGAGGGTCCAGCCCCGCTTTGGGGAGAGAAGCTGCCCTGGGGAGGCTGGCAGGGATGAGGGAGCGAGGGCCAGCAGCCCCACGCGGAGCCGCCTGCCAGCCCAGCCACCCCACGGGACATCAGCCGAGCGGCCACTGCCTCCCCCTGCCCCTCCTCTGCCCCCCTCATGCCCGGGCACCCTCTGCCAGAGCTCCCGGCTGTGCCCCCACTGCCCCCCAGCACCCATCCCTGCTCCCCGCTCCCCTCCTGGGGCTCACACCAGGCTGTGCTTGCTGCCAGCCTGGCGTTTGCAGCGAGGAAAAACAAAAACAACAACGAGGAGGAGGAAGAGGAAGAGGTGGAGGAAGAGGGAGTGAAACACTCCCCGTCGTGGGTGCCATGGTGCATCCCGTGCCATCGAGGCTGTTTCTAGCAGGTGTCAGGAGCAGGACCCAAGGAGCGCATCCCAGGGCTGCGTTTTGGGGTGCTGAGCACCCCCAGCAATGCCAGGGGGTCCCAGCCAGCGTTTCCTGCTAGGGCCGCGGCCAGCGGAGATGCCCTTCCCAAAGGCAGGATGGGCTTGTTTATGGGGCACCTTTTATCTGCGCAAACAGCCCTCGGGCGGGCAGCAGGGATGTGGCTTTGTCCGGGAGTGTCCTTATCGCCCGCCGCGATCGGAGCGGAATGTAAACACGGATGGATGGGGTGGAAATGCCGCGGCACAGGGACATCCTCACGGGGATGGGGTCCGTCATCATCCCGTCCTTCACGGGGCTCGAGTGGGGTCCCCAGGCCTCCGTGGGAGAGGTGGGGTGCGCAGAGGGCTGGGGATGAGCCTTCCCACGGACGAGAGGTGATGGATGGGGCAAGATGAAAGCTGCCAGCCTCCCTCTACCCACCAGGCAGGAGGTTATCCTCCCCTCAGGTTATTTTCTTCCCGTCTCAGCGAAGCCTCTCATAATCACAGCCCTGTCTGGACTGAAGTGGGGCCGGTGATGGCAGGGCCAGGCAGGAGCTGCCCCTGCTGCCATCCCCCGGGGCTGCTCTCGCACCTGGGACAGGGGCATTTCGACTTTTAAAACACATTTTCTTCCCCAGGACCCCGCCAGGGGAGTGAGTCCTTCACCAAAAGCCACCTCTGCTCAGCTACCGGAGACTCAAACCGGGTCAGAGGCAGAGACGGTGCTGGCGGAGAGAAGGACACCTCGGAGAGGCACTTCTGCTCCCGATTTAGAAGGAGGCAATAATGCGATAACCTCGTGTCACATGAGGATGACGAGGAGCTCTCCAGCCCTGGGAGCTGCTCATGGAATGGGCAGATAAAATGCCCTGGAGAGGAATGCACTGTAATTGGAGGGTGCTGGTAGCGTGGGCAGGAGAACATCCAACGCCTCTTCCTTGACTGCAGGCAGCTCCCGGGCAGCTGGAGCAGGGGCAGGAGTATCCCTGTGCCCTCTGTGCCCTGTGCCAGGCAGCTGGAGCTGGTGTCCAGGGGCAGGAGTATCCCTGTGCCCTCTGCACTGTGCCAGGCAGCTGGAGCTGGTGTCCGGGGTTAGGGTCCGAGCTCCAGCAGGCACCGGGATGGTGACACCGCACCCTGCTCTGCCCCAGCCAGGATGTGCCCTGAAACCCTGACCTTCCCCCCGGTCCTTGACCCCATAATGGTCCCTTCTCCAGCAGGAGGAGGAGGAGGAAATGGCAGTGGCCGCCTCGCTGGGTTAGGGGTCACTGCTGATGTCATTCCATGACGGAAATGTTATTTTCCTGCCCCAGTGCCCACTAATCGATTCAGCAGCTGGCACAGGGTGAGGGCTGCCTGCCTGGCACCGCAGCCTGCCTGGGCTCCCAGGGGTTCCTGGGGGGTACCACAGCCTGCCTGGGCTCCCACAGGACCTTGGGGGGCAGAAACACCCCTGTCCATACCCCAGCCTGGCAGGAGACCACCCCCCTGGGCACCGAAATGCTGCCCCGTAGGAAATGCTCAGAGATGCCCTGGGGACCCCCAGCACCCCAGGGCGGCACCGTGGCTCCGCGGGGATGGGGTTTGCCCTGGGCCAGGACCCGGAGCAGCTCGTGGCTGCCGAGCTCCATCTGTCGCTCCATATGTCTGTCTGATGTTTGGGCAGGACGGGGCTGGCTGTGTCCCACCACCGCCCGGACCAGGAGAGCAGCCCCGGCCGGGAGCAGTCGCTGTCACAGCCTCGGTGACCCCGCGGTGCTGCAACACAGGCGGAGCGCTGCCGAAACGCTGCTGGCATCTGCTGGCATCTGCTGGCGTCCGTGCTGGGATCCAGGCTGGCTCCGGCATCCCGGCCGGCAGCAGATGTCAGCATCGCACCGGTGTCCGGTGAGGGCCAGCAGAGCGCTGCGGCCACGGCTGGGGGAGCAGGGAAGGGGTGAAGAGCTTCTTCTGCAGGGTGCTCGTGAGCAGGGTGGTCCTAAGGATGCTCGGAGGGGTTTCATGCCAGGGTTTCGTCCCTGGGTTCCCCAGGCTCCCTCTGCCCAGCCCAGGGGTCCCGCCCAGCGGACCCTGCTCCCCTCCCACCACAGTTCAGCCTCTCTTTAAATCTTTTTTAACAAAGTATTAAGACAAACCCTGTTTTTCCGCAGCTCCAGGCGCGGCAGCCCCACCGGAGCATCCCCGAGGACACGGCGTGGGGGGTGCCGGACCCGTGTGTGGCCCCCCGGCCCCTCCCGCATTTGTTCCGGCGCCTCGGGGGAGGCGAAGCCATTTGGGATGGGGCTCTGCCACCCAGCCGGGCAGACATCTGTCCCCGCAGCGTTCCCACGGGGACCACCCGGACCGCCCAGGGCGGCCACCCCGCGTGGGCTGGGGGGGCACGAAGGGGCAGCGCTGCCAACGCCCCCGAGGGGTCCCCGCGCGGCCAAGGGTCCGCGGCACCGGGAAGCTACCCCAGAACCGGGGGGCACAGGCCGGGGGGCACAGGCCGGGGGACACAGGCCGGGGGCTCCTCGGGGATAAAAGGGGACAAAGAGGGGACCCCGGAGCCGTCGGGGGTCCCGCCCAGACCCCGCCCACTAACGCGAAACCACACCCCTGTTCGGGTAAGCACCGCCCACACTGACACAGGATTGATTTGCATAACTCCGCCCCTATGTTATCCCCGCCCACCGCCGTGATGAGCTCCACCCCCTTTATTTGCATAACCCCGCCCTCCCCGAGCCCCTCCCATTCCGGGCCCCNGCCGCCATGTCGGGCCGCTGCTGCCAGGGGCAGACGCCCAGTCGCGACATCCCGGGCCCCGGCAAATGCCTCGCCCTGCCCGACGGGGCCCCGCTGCCGCCCGGCGACTACAGCACCACGCCGGGGGGCACCGTGTTCGGGACCACGCCGGGCGGTGAGCGCCGCTGGTGGCGGGGCTGGGCGGGCCCGTGCTGGGGGACAGCGGGGAGGTCTCAGCTGGGCAGGGAGGCCCGGGGGGCTCGGTTTGAGCAAGGGTGTGCAGGGGAGAGGGCCGGGGAGCCCCGGTGTGTCCCGGGACCCGCCGGAGCTTTGGGGCACGAGGAGCCCCCGGTGTGTCCCGGGACTCGCTGGAGCTCTGGGGCACGGGGAGCCCCCGGTGTGTCCCGGGACCCGCCGGAGCTCTGGGGGGCAGCAGGACAGCCCTGCCCGGGGCTCCGTGCTGGGGGAACACGGCAGCGCCTCGCACGGAGCAGCCCCGGCCTCCCCATGGTTACTGATTAATTCTAATCTCTGCTATTTGCTGTTTTCTCTGGCAGTCAGCAAACCCTGGGGCCTTTTTCTTTATATCTAATCCCAAATTGCTCCAAATTGGAGGCACAGCGCTGCTGCCCTGGGCTCGTTCCCTCTCTGTGTGCTGCGGGGTCCTGTGCAGCCTCAGAGCCGCCAGGAGAGGAATCTGTAGGGGTTTCATCCTCGAGTAAGAGTCATAAACTCCTCATGCTGCTCCTCCCGAGAGGTTTGGTGTCCCCATCTCCTCCTCGGGTGGTTCATTTTGGCAGTTTGGCCGTGGTTTCGGGGGATGGCAGCTGGCACAGGGTCAGCGTGGGGAGCTCCAGCTGCTGCCCCTGAGCCGCGCCTTGCCATGGTTTCTTTCCACACCTCGTGGAATTTTTCCCGGTGCCGCTGCAGATCGCTGCAAGTTCAGCCCAAAGAACAAACCGTGGGAGGGCACGAAGGGTTTGTTGGTCCCTCGGATCTGCCACAGGATTCCAGGGGTTAAAACTCGGAGAGAAGGGGAAGTGACACCACTGACTCACCGCGGTTTTTGTGCGCAGAAAAGCTGAGGTTTGGGGTTGTTTTGGCCCTCTGGAAGCGGCAGAGCGCCGAAGGGCTCCAGCAGCACCTGCAGGGGTTGTGTTGGAGTGTGGGAGACTTCCCCAGGCGTGGGTGACACGGCGGAAAGGAGCAATTAGCGGTGCCCAGTAATGATAAATAAATGATAAATAAATAAATGGGTGTCCCCCCAGCTCCACGGGCCCTGTGCTGTCGCGAGCTGTTGGCATGAGGCTGTTGGAGGAAGCTCCCAGTGCTGGTACATGAGCTGCAGTTCCAGGAATCCCTGTCCTAATCCTCCTCCGTGAGCTTCCCAGGAATTTGGCACCCCTGTCCCAGACTGTTGGGTGGGATCCCCCTCCCGAAACAACTCCAGAATCACCAGTGAAAAGTTTCGCAGTGTTTTGAGAACTCTCTGGCAGAACTTCGTTGGAACACAACACCTGGACGTGTTGTTTTATGTATTTATTTTATATTTATAGTGTTCAAACCAAAGGGAGTCGATTGTTCCGGGACAGATGGTGGCAGGAGCTGTTTGCCCACGCGTGTGTACTTTAGTTAACGCTTTTGGGGAGGGCACAAGGACACGTTCCTTTCCCTCTGGCTGGAGCAGGAGCGGAGCAGGACCTGCCTGATCCAGAGGAATCCAGGAATCCTGCCTGATCCAGCCTCCTCTTGGGGAGCAAACACTGCTTTCCAGCAATTCCTGGGTTAAGGCTGTGGGCTCTTTGGAGGGATCCCTTTTCTGCCTGTGGTTTTTGAGCTTTTTCCATGAAATTCCTTTACAAGGAACAGGGTGTTCAGTGGTGTTCCTAGAAATCCATGCCTGGAGGCTCGATGTGGTAGGCTGGAGCTGGGTGGTTCCTGGTTAACCCTTAGAGCATTAGCAGTCTGTGAGCCTCGAGCAAGGTGTGTGTAAGTGCTGCTGTGCCAAGGGAGGTGTCCGTGCAGGAATTCCAGAGGGACACACGTCCTGTCCCCTGGTGTGTGTGTCCACCTGCAGTTTCAGCAGGTTCTGGTCATGAGTGGAAAATAAATTCAATTTTCCATTTGTTTTGTGGGCTGGTGTGACCTTGAGCGAGGTGGAAGGAGCTGGAGCTGCTGCTTCCAGCCCCTGCCCGGCCTCTGGAGCCCTGCGGAGCTCTGGGCAGCAGCTGGCAGCGTTTGGGTACCTGGTGCCTCACCTTTAGTGGCAGAAGTGGTGTCAGTTTACCCAGCTTTGGGGTAAGGCGACACAGACTGAGCAGTGAAGTTATCACAGTTACCACTTGGATATCCAAGAATCCCCGAGTGGTTTGGATTGCAAGGCACCCTAAAGATCACCCAGTTCCCCACCCTGCCCTGGGCAGGGACGCCTGACCATGTTCCTGTGCCCCCCCAGGTACCAGGATTATTTATGACCGCAAGTTCTTGATGGAATGCCGCAATTCTCCGGTTGCCAAAACACCTCCCTCAGACCTTCCGGACATTCCAGGCGTCACCAGCCCCAACGTGGAGGAGTTGAAGCTTGAAAACCACCACGTCCAAAACTGTGAGGAGAAAGTGAGCGCAGGTGAGTGCAGGCAGTAAAACCCCAACGAGCCCTGAGGTGCACTGCTGGTTCCTAGAAATTCCAGAGCTGGAGTGGAGCCAGGAGATTCCCATGAACCGTGGTCAACTCTCCAGTGACTTCTTGGAAAGTCAGAGCGGGCTCGGTGTCACAGGGTAACAAGGTTCTCGTGGTTGTTTGATCCTGCTGTGGGCCCCAGCAATGTGACTTTTGCAGTTATTGGGTGTAATTTGATATAATTCCCATTAATTCAGCATTTGGGAAGCTGCTGTTGGGTTAGGAGCCCTGTGAAGAGCAGAGGGGCAGCTGCTGCTGCTTCTCCCTGTGCTGGGCACTGCTGCAGCTGCTGGGAGTTTCAGGTTACAATTCAGAGCAGGATTTACTTGGGTTTTTAATATCAGCCTGAGTTGTAAATTCCTCCTGCCTGTTTCTGACCCCATTTTGTGACAGGGACACTTCACTGGGGCCCTGCTACAGCAACACGAGCCAACATTACCCTTGAAGAATTGTTTTAAAGTTATTTGAGGTTATTTCTTGAAGCAACCTGAACCTACCAAGTGCAAGTATTCATCTTCTCTCTAAAGCTAAAGATCTGAAGGCTCTTGTTGTGTGCTCACTCCAAGTAAAATCTTTCCAGAGTCAGGATTGCCTCGTGCCTGACACGCTGTTGTGCCCTGAAGTGGCTCACTGGGCTCCCTGGCACCCTGACACCCAGGCTGGGTGCTGGGTGGTGACTCCCAGGGAATCCCTGTCCTCAGGAACAGCTCCTGGCTGCCCTTGCTGGTTCCTGCCAGGCTGTGGGAGCAGCTCTTGGCATGATGGGTGTGAAATGAGCCTGTCTGGGTTCGTACCAGTGATTGTCCTCAGGGTGGTTCTCTACATTCCTTGTTACGAGGAAATCCAGGCTGAAAGTAAATTATTTAAAGGGCATTTTCTCTACCTCGGCACTGGAGCTTCACAAGATGATTTTCACACCAACTCTGAAGGCTCTTGGCCGATTTTAAGGCCAAACCTTTTCAGACCCCATTTCTGAAGCACAGCTGCCAGCCCCTCCTTCACTAAAATCTCTGGTATTTGATGTGGGACTCTGAGCACTCACCTGTGCTTTTGTCCCTCCTGCAGGTGAGGAAGAGCAGTTCGACATGGACATCTAAGGCACCTGCCCGGAGAGTGCTGATCCAGTGAAGCACCGGGACTTGTCTTGAGGATTCCCACCAGCCAGGCTTCCAGCAGCCCATGCCTTGAGTGCCTTCCTGCTCCTGGGAAAGGCAGATGATTCCCTCGGGAGAGCTGAGCGTGTCCTGCTCCAGGGGCCGGGTCTCGGAATGCTGCAGGAGACGCTCTCACCCCTTGGTTTTGGTTCCAGTTTTATGCTTTTGTTAATCATTTTAATACTGTAACAGTTACAGAAATGCAATATAAGGGAGAAATAAAAATCATGTGGAGTCTCCTAGTGTGGAGATGAATGCAATAAATGTGGCTTCTGTCCCTTATTCCAGCAAGAAACCACTGACCCGAGGCATTAAAATGGGTCAGGAGGTTCTGTGCATCACCCCTGTGCTGCTGAGGCTGGGCCCAACATCCCCATGTCCTCCCTGGTCCCTGGGGCAAGTTTTGGTCTGCCAGATCTGTGACAAAAGCTGTGCCCTGGGTGTTTCCAGAAGGCTCTGTCACGAGGTGTGCTCTCTAGCCTGCCTGGCTCAGGCTGCAGGTTGGAATATTTGGGATCAGTTCAGCTGGAGGCACTTGGAGGGTCCCTGACTCTGGGCTGTCTTCTCCCTGCCAGGGAAAGGAAGGAGCCTCCAGCAATTCCTTGTTCCTGGAACAATTCCTTCTTCCTGGCATGTGCTTGTCTGGGTTTGTGATCCATGCCGAAATTTCCATGCTGCTTTACCCTCACTTCTCTTTTTCATCATGTGGTGGGCAGGGAGAAGAGCTTTGGGGAAGAGGTTTCACAGGGAGGTTAGAAACCAAGCCTGTCTGGGTTTGAGAGGGGAATTTTCGTCCAAGAAAGTTAATTTTGCTGTGGGTGGGTTCAGTTTGGGTCCCCAGAGCAAATATCTTCATTTTTAGCCTCAGTGAGGTTTGATAAAGGTGGTCTGGACAGTCTGTGAGCCATTTCTGTGCTGCTGCTGGGGGGTGGAGGCACCTCAAAGGAGGGGAATTGGGGGCACAGCCTGAACTTCAGACTTCCTAAACCACAAGGAGTGTCTGTGCAAATCAGGCTTGGCAGATAGCATTTAAATACCCGCTAATGAAGCTCAGTGGTGACATGATGATATGCAAACCCTCAATAATGAGTAACAGAACAAAGCAATTGCTGCAGATAACCCTGCATTTCTCTAAGATAAGATTTAGGGGTTTCTCTGAAACCTTAATGGGAACAAATCCAAATATATTGCCCTCAGGTGTGACTTTATCAGTCTTAGCTGCACCAGTTATGTTCTGGAGCTGCTGTAGCTGGGACTGACTTTTTTCTTTGCTAAATTGGTGGTTTTGGTTAAAAATGGCACTGCTGGACTGTGATGCAGCTGCAGTCCAGCTCCTCGCGTCCTCAGAGCCCTCCTGCTCCGGTCACTGCTGGCACAGCAACTCCGAGCTGCAATTTCAGCAGGGGCAGCAGCAGTTTTGGGTTTAGGAAAACTTCCCGTACTGACTGTAATTCCCCCAAAGTTCCCCTCCTCCGGGGAAGACTGAAATAGCTGTGCCAGGCTGGGAGGGTGTGCAGGGACTGAATCCCCGTGTTGTGCTGGGGCTTCTCCTGCTCTGTCCTAACCAGAACGTCAGGAATTCATCTCTCCGGCGGGGGTTTACAGCGGGAAGGGTTGGATTGATGGGCCCTCGGTGAGCTGCTTTCCTGGCCTGGGTGTCACCCTCGATCCGTGTGTCTGGGCAGTGTCCCGCCGTGTCACCCAGGACGCTGCTTTCTGTGCTGGTGACCCCGGGAGCCCCCGGAGGTGCCATCCCAAGCTGGGGGCTGCACTGGGGGCAGTTTTGGGGAGAAAAGAGCCGATTTCAGCCTCGACCTGCCATGGCTGTTGGAACAGGAGCCTTGTGGTGTTGGGATTTGGTGTCGGTACAAAAGCGGCTGCCTGGTTTTTGGGGGTGTCAGGTATTGCAGGTAATGCTCCTAAATGCCATTCCCTCCCACCTGTAGGAGAGGTAACACGTGCTGGAGGTGTTAAGTGCTTTGTCTATGCCCTGGCATCCTTGGCAGCTTTGCATCGGTATCTGCTGCTTATGCAGACCTGGGCAGCATCAAAGCCCCAGGTGCCTCCGACAGCGATTCGTGGCTGATAATTCCGAGGGAGGGAGGACACCCTGTGAAACACCTGGCCAGGTGTGACCAGGGGTCCGTCCGGGAGGGTCAGAGCTCCTGCTGGGTTCTCGGTGCGGGGCCCTGGGGCCATGGGCACATCGGGGCCCTTGTGGGGGGCAGAGAGAACCGCGACCAAAGCAGTGGATGGGATGAGGTGATGTGACACTCGTGGACATCTGCTCTGATGTAATTTGTCCTCAGCCCATTCCTTAAACCTTTTCACCCATGGTGTGGGACCAAGTGGTCGCAGCATCCCATCGCTCTGGTCCTTCCCTCCCTCCCTCCCTCCCTCCCTCACACCCCCAGCTGCTGCATCCTCCAGCCAGACGGTTTGGGATCCATCTCCCACATGCATTCATGTTTGCAGCTCTCCAAGCTTGCCTGAGCCTTGCAAGGAGCAGCTCAACACTCCAGGGCAGATCCCTGCTCCACCAGGGTCTGCTCCTCACCCCACACTTGTGCTCCCAGGCCGAGGAGGTGCTTTTTCCACGGGCTGAGCCCAGTTGTGCACAGTGGGAGGGAGGGAGGGAAGGAGGCAGTCGTGGGTGGCTGAGGCACAGCTGGGATGCTCCGGGGAGGTCCAGGGACAAGTTGGCTTTGTCGTTGCATTTCCCATCCCAGCCCCTTTTTGTCTCGAGCAGGCAGAGCAGCACAGCCGGTGTCCCTGTGTCCTACTCTGTGTCCCTCTGTCCTGCTCTGTGTCCCAGTCACGGGACAAGCACCACCTGCCCGACCCAGCTCGTGCTTTAATGCACCATTTGTACAAATATCATCCTGGGTCCGTGATAAGATTCCTCGGTCTGTTTGTTCTCGCTCTTTGCCTTTTGTGTGCCCAAAGTAGTCCGTGCCTGCTGCCTCCCTTGGCCAAGCCAGCCCTTCCCAGAGCAGAAACCTGCCAGCCCTGGGATGTTGGGGGGTCGCGGGAAGGACCCCGTGGCAGGACCGGGGCTGCCCCCTCCACTTTATTGTCCTGCGTGTCTGGACTCCCTCTGTCCCCCAGCCGATGTGGATTGGGGCAGGAGCAGGGCCAGAGCTCTCCCTGCTCAGGTCAGGTCCCCCCTCACAGGCCGAGCCTGGCAGAGCCTGGCTCGCCAGCAGATCCTTGCCTGAACCCGACTTTATTGTCATTGTCCACACTTTGATGTTTTCCTTACAGCCCTGGAATCTCAGCCTTTATTTTTCCACCCTGCTCTTCCCAGGGAACGGCTGCTGCCTCCCCCTGCCCCGCCGCAACTTTTGAACCCGCTGCTGGATTCCAGGCAGGCGTGACGGAGGGGCAGAGATGGCAGAGATACAGCATCCGGCGGGCTGGGGGCAGGGGGTCCCGGGGTGGGCGCTGGGGGAGTGAATCCTCCTGCTTTGGAACCGCTTTTGAGCAGGAGTAGCAAAACTGTAGAGAAAGAGGCAAAAATGACGCAATTTTACATGACCCAGAGCACAGATGTGCAGGTTCCTGCTTGCCTTTGCCTCCTGCCGGGAGTCAGCCCCGCGCCCCCGGCCCACCCTTGACAGCTCCTGCAAATGACCCTCTAATGACGGGATGGTCGCAGTGTGAAAGCTGTTGGAAGATGTGAGCGGCCCCGGGGAGGGGCTGCTGGGGCGGGGGAGCACCAGACGCGCTTTGTTTACCCGCCGGCCGGGATGTGGATTGGGGATAATCAGCCTGGGCTGGGATGTGGAGTCGCTGGTCCCAGGAGGGGAGGGATGGGGGTGGCCCCTGTCCCACCAGCCGCTGTCCCCTCCGCGGCGTGGGGGCCACCAGCGGCTCCCGGCCCCACGCGTGTGTCCTGTCCCCCCCCACGGGGACAGCCGTGACCCCGGGGGACCCCAGACCCACGGCCGGGGCTGCAGCTCGGTCACACCCGGGGCCGATCCAGGAGGAGCAGCCGCTCCCCAGGGCTGCCGTGCGGGACCCACGCATCGCCCCCAGCCTCACCGCTCCTCCCGATCGCTGACCCAAAGGAGCTGCCTGCAGCAGCCACACGGCTTAGAATTCACGGCTCTGACAGGGCACGGCCCTTCCCTTATCTCCGAGGGTAAATAAAGGAGGAAAAACCCCTTTAGACTCTTCTTCCAAGCCTGCAGGTGCCTCCCTTGCTCTTGAGCAACCCCTCATCAGGGTGGGAACAGCTTCATCCTTATCTCACATGAGCTTTGGAGCTCTCGAGCATCTTTTGCACTGCTGGAGGGACCCCCTTGCTGCGGGAGTTTCGGGAGCAGCCAGAGCTCACCTGCTCTCCGAGCAGGCTGCAGCCAGAGCCGGGAGGAGCTCTGGGGGCAGTAGGTGGAACACGGAGAAGGGGAGACCCACACCCATCAACAGCAAAAATCAGCAGAATCCAACGGGCATTTTAAACATATATATAATTTATTGATGCATTGTACAGCCATGACCTTTTCGCTACCACCCCGTCCAGCAAGGGGAGGAAAAGGCTTGAGCAGAGAGACCCTTTGTAACAGCTGCCCTCCTGGATCTGCCAGCTGGGGCTCTGGACATTGGGTAATACACTCACTTGTCTGAGTTGTAATAGAAATCTGATCGTTTTAACAGAAATACGATAGAATTTTTAGGAGAAATGCCTAAACCCCAGGGGAGATTGAAAATCCCAGTGGTGTCGATGCTCAGCACGGCCTGACACTGGAGCTGCAGGGTCCTTGTGGCCACTGGTGGCTCCCATGGCTGGGAAAAGCAGCATCGCCTGGGTGATGTCGTGGCAGGGAGCGACACTGCTGAGCTCCAGTCCTTCTCCTGCACCTCAGATCCCTCCTCAGCCCCAGGCACAGCAGCTGCCAGCGCAGCAGCTCCCTGGTGAACACAGCGTGGGACACCCACCACGCCAGAGCTGGTGCCACAGGGAGGTGGCTGGTGGCCTTTTCCACACGGAGCCTGGATCCAGCCAGGCGCTGTGGCCACGCAGGGCTGCAGAACTGCCTGGCACCCCACTCCTCCCCGGGTCCAGCCAGGGCTTTGCCAACCCACAGGCTCCAGAGACCCCTGGTCTGTGCGGTGGTCGTGGGTTGGGTGGCTTTGGGCACTTTTGGGCAGAGATGTGCACCTTCCCGCAGGGTACGAGCTGGCCTCAGTTGCAGCCACACTCCTCGATGATCATGTCCTCGTGGTGGCGGACGACGATCTCGCCCTTCTCGTAGTAGAGCATGGAGAGAGGACTCATCTTGACCGGGGAGCAGGCAGGACACGGCACCTGGTTGGGCTTGTAGAGCTGCAGCAAACTCTGTGGGAGACACGGGAAGGGCAGAACATGGCCCTGCTGCGGGCAGGGGCTGGGGGCGTGGGGGGCACAGGGGATGGCCACCCCCTCTTACCTGTATGTACGCGTGGTTGGTGGGCTTGAAGGTCTCGTCCACGGGCGAGGGGCAGAGCCCTTCACAGCGGTAGGCGTTGTACTTCTTGGGGTAGACAATCCAGCTGCCCCAGCCCGTCTGCTCGAAATCCACCACCATGTCCACCCGCCTGCACAGGGCCCTGCCCTGCTCCCGCGGGACGGCCGCCGCAGCCTCCCCCACTTTGATCCTTTGCTTCTCCATCCTGTTCCTGCGGTGCCGGCGCGTCCCCCCGCCCCGCGAGCCGCTGTCACGCATGATGTACTTGGAGGTCTCCGCAGTCCTGATGAGGCTGTGCTCTCCTGGAGACTTGTCCTTGGAGAAGACGAGCAGCAGGACTCTGTCTGCCACGTCCTGGGGCAGGGCTGGGTCTCCGTGGCCAGCGTCTCTTGGGGCAGTGGTGGCCAGGGCAGCTGACCCACTCACCTCCCACTGCCCCCTTCCCGTGGGACTGTGGTGCCCAGCGACCACGGCTTGGTGGAGCCAGGACCGGAGCAGGTTGGTGACCTCAAAGACTTTCCAGGAGGCCTGGGTAGCAGAGGGGCTGCCAGCCACGGTGCCCAGGAAGAGCTGGTGGGCACAGGTCCCGTCTCCGTGGCACCTGCGCCGCTGGCTGTGGTAGATGTCCAGGGAGACGTTGTGGGCACGGGAGAGGTCAGGCAGGCGGACGCGGAGCTGAGCCAGACTCACCTCCTGGCCCCTGGAGAGGGAGGACATGTCGAAGGAGAGTGCCCAGCGGGAGCCGTTCTGCAGGGAGCCTGAAAGCCAAGGGCAGGGTGAGGGGACCTGGTGCCAAGGGTGCCAGAGCTGGAGGGACAGTGCCCTGGCGTACTGCCGGGGAATCATCCCTGCCGTGGGACCCCGAGGGGCGGGAGAAAGCAGCTGGATCCACCTGGGAGCCAGCGAGAGCCTCAGGCAGGGCTGGCCCTGGGAACAGGGATGCTCAGGACGGTGGGGATCCCTGGACAGGGAGGATGGGGACAGCGCAGGTCCCGGGGATGGTGCTGGTCCCAGGACAGGGAGGCTCGGGGACACTGCGAGTCCCGGGAAGAGGGACGAGGCTGATCCCGGGGACAGGGTTGTCCGGGAACCGTAAGGGACCCAGGGACGGTGCCGGTCGCAGGACAGGGATGCCCGGGGACACTGCGGGTCCCGGGGACGGTGCCGGTCCCAGGACAGGGATGCCCGGGGCCGTGGCCACACTCACCGTGTGGGGAGAGGCTGAGAGCGGCGGCGGCGGCGGCGCGGAGCGGGGCGGGAGGGGCGCGGAGCAGCTGCAGCATCAGCGCGGGGCAGCGCGGCGGGGCGCGGGCCGGGGCGCGGGTCGGTGCCCAGGTGAGCGCCCGGGGAGACGCTCCGGTCGGTGCCCAGGTGAGCGCGCCGGTGGATGCTGCGGTCGGTGCCCAGGTGAGTGCCCGGCTCGGTGCGCAGCCCAGGCGGAGCAGGGCGAGGGCGCAGAGCGCCAGCGCGGGCGCGGAGCGGAGCGGGACCCGCATGTCTGCCCGGGCCACCCGCAGCCGCCCTATTTGTACCGCGGCCCCGAGCACCGCCCCGGGCGGCCCCGGCCCCCCCCCCCCCCCCACCCCCCCCCCCCCTTCTCCCCCCCCCCCTC
>VZRF01002829.1:0-16211 GCA_013396875.1 Vireo altiloquus | reverse complement strand
CACCCCCATCTACCTCCCGGACATCCCTCCCCGTTTCCATCTCCCTCGTCCCTCGCCCTACTCTCTCTCCCTCTCTCCTTCTCCCCATCCTTCCCCCGCTGCCTCCTGCCTTATCCATCCTTCCGTCCATCCCCTGCCTCATCCCTGCATTCCTTCAGTTCTTCTCTTTCTCCCCGTCCCTCCTTCCCTCCTGGGTTCATTCCCACCACCACCTCCCTCTCCCTCCATCCCTCCTGGGTTCGTTCCCATCACCATCCCTCTCTCCCTCCGTCCCTCCTGGGTTCGTTCCCATCACCATCCCTCTCTCCCTCCGTCCCTCCTGGGTTCGTTCCCATCACCATCCCTCTCTCCCTCCGTCCCTCCTGGGCTCGTTCCCATCACCATCCCTCTCTCCCTCCGTCCCTCCTGGGTTCGTTCCCATCACCATCCCTCTCTCCCTCGGTCCCTGAGGCTGAGGGTGGGGGGATGGCTGCCCCCAGACCCCGCACAACCCGGGACCCCTGGGGACGAGCGACCCAGGCACATTCCCTCCCCAGTCTCTTGGAGAAGGGAGCAGGACCTGGGGCCCCCGTGAACCCCAATCTCTCTGGGGTGGGGATGCCAACGAGTCTCCCCTCCCCGCCAGCCTCCCGGAGAGGCGACACTGGTCCGTTCCGGGGGGAAACATGCTCAATCCTCCCTCGGGGCACGGGGAACGTGGGGCCTTCTCCCAGTTTATTGCCCCGCACATCCCGCCCGGGCTGCGGCTGGGTGACGTCACGGCAGTGCAGGGTGACGTCAGGGCCGTGCAGGGTGACGTCACTACTCCCGGCGGCCGCCGGCAGGGGGCGCTGNCCCCGGAGCCCCCAGCCCCGCCAGAGCCGCCCGCCACCGACGCCGAGACCGGGTATGTGCCTCCCCGGGCGGGCCCGAGGGACCCCCGCACCCCCCGTACCGTAAGGGCTCCGCGGGACTCGGCCCCGTTGCCATGGGAACGGGGATGGGGGTCCCGGCCCTCCCCGGGGGTGTCCTGCGGCCCGAGCGGCACCGGGCCCGGCTCCGGGCTGTGGTGCGCGGGGCCCGGGCCGGGGGCTCCGCTCTGACCGCTGTGCCCTGGCAGGGGGGACGCCGCCATGGGCGATGTCAGCGCGGCCCTGGAGACCGAGTCGGCCAACGGCAAGGAGCCCCTGGTAGGTGCTGTGGGACCCTGAATAGCATCCCTTAGCGCCAGCATTGCTTCCTTAAGGGATTATTTTGGAGGTTAAATGTCCACCCGCGTAGCTCATCCTCACCACCTGAGTGTACAAAACAGCTCCAGCCTGCTCGCAGCGCGGCCGTGGATTAGGGGAAAGGATTTATTCCCTGTAAACTCCTGTCGCGGCAGATTCCTGCCCAAAGCCCCTGTGCCGGCTGCCCCCGGCACTGTTTGAGTCCTGGCTCTGCTCCGGTTCCAGGATGCTGCCGGGGACGGCGCCGAAGCCATGGATGTCCAGGGGGGCTCGGGGGACGAGGAGAACCAGCGGCAGCTCGGCGAGATCGAGCTGCAGTGTGGGATCTGCACCAAGTGGTTCACAGCTGACACCTTCGGCATCGACACCACGTACGTGAGCTGGGCTGCGCGGGGCTTTGGTAGCAAAGGGAGAGTGTTTGGAGCCGAGTTCCCAAGGACCAAGGCTCTGTGTCCTTGAACACTTGGGAACTGGTGTGCTGTGTAAATAAAGCTTTGTCTGTGATTGAAGCACCCCCGTGAAATACCAGTGAGCCTCTAAGATGTCTGTGGATTTAGGAAGGGAAGGAGTAATTGGGTTTTAACCTGGAATAATTAGTTTCTTAACAAAGCTGCTTTTTCCCAGGTCGTGTCTGCCCTTCATGACCAACTACAGCTTCCACTGCAACGTGTGCCACCACAGTGGGAACACCTATTTCCTGAGGAAACAAGCGAGTGAGTTTGGGAAAAGCACCTTGGGACACGTTTTGTGCAAGATCCTCCTGGAGCTTTGGTTTTGTTTGAAGTTGGTGGGTGGGCTCTGCTGAGACTTCTGGAAAGTGACCCAAACTGCTGTGTTATCAACTCTATGTGGCTTCTTCTGAAAGTGTTCTGCTGCTAATTTATGAATGTGGTGTAAATGGTTCAGCGAGGGCTGAGTCAGGACAGAATTGGGGAGGTTTTGCAGTGACTTTGGTGATCACTCTCTGCACAGATGCCTTATCTTGCCACCGAGTGTAACTGTAGCCCTGGGCTGTTCTGTTCTCAGATCTCAAGGAAATGTGCCTTAGTGCTCTGGCCAACCTCACGTGGCAGTCGAGGACGCAAGACGAGCACCCCAAGACGATGTTCTCCAAGGATAAGGTTTGGCTGTTGTGGAGCCACTATGGGCTCACGTCAGTGCTGGTGTCAGCGAGGAGCAGCTCACACAAATGCTTTCTGTTGTTACAGGATATTATCCCATTTATTGATAAATACTGGGAGTGTATGACAACACGGCAGAGGCCTGGAAAAATGACTTGGCCCAATAATATTGTCAAAACCATGGTAAGAATTGGGGAAGAATTCCCACAAATTTTGGTTTTCTGTCACTGGTGTGTGCTGAGGGCTGGGCTTGGAGCTACAGGGTGAAGATGCTGGTGCTTCTTAGGCAGCTGGTGTACCTAATACATATTAATGAGAAATACTGGGATTTAAGCACTTGTTAATGGATTTGTTGCGATCTCACCCTGTGTCACTAAAACTCTTTTTCAGTGTAAAGAAAGAGACGTGTTCCTGGTGAAAGAGCATCCAGACCCGGGCAGTAAAGACCCAGAGGAAGATTACCCCAAATTTGGGCTTCTAGACCAGGTATGTGATGAGAGGCAGGAGGAAGGTGAGGAGCTGAGAGGAGGGGTGAGGGTTCCTGGTACCTTTCTGCTCAGCCAAGGGGCAGCTCTCTGCTGCAGGCCTGGGCTGTGCCAGCAGTGCGTGGGAGCTGCAGCACCTGCAGTGCCCTGCCCAGGCTCCCAGTGTCCCTCTGACCCAATCTGTACAGCAGATTATTTGATCTCCTGCAGGATCTTGCCAATATTGGTCCAGCCTATGACAACCAGAAGCAGAACAACGCCGTGTCCACGAGTGGAAGCTTAAATGGCAAGTTCTTTACTCGGGAGGGGTTTGGGTGTTTGGGACTTAGCTGCACCTCCCAGTCCTCTGGGCAGCTGTGCATTTAAACTGTCGTGTGAACTGAGCTTGTGCTTATGTTCAGAACAGTCTTGCTGTGCCTTTTTATAGAGAGATTAACTTCACTTCTTGGGAAGGTTCAGCTGTTTCTTGTACGGGGACAGATAAATTAAGATGCTCGCTGAGAGCTGAGCTTGTCACTGTGCTCCTAGAATGGTTTAATTTATCTCCTTGAGTTATTCAGATTTCCTGTTTCTCTCTCTCTGAGAGTTGAAAGTTTAAATGGAGGAAGTATAAATATACATATATATGTGTAATTTGTGTGCTCACTGCTTGTGTTTTGCTGTTCCTTTCTGCGGATGACTCCTGTGCTGTCAGCTTTCCCATCTTGCTCAGGGTACTCAGGGCAACCTTGCTGCAGTAAATGAACTGCTAATGGGTTTATATATTAATAATCTATATTAAACACATCCCAGTAGTACAGACAGGAGGTATTTGGGGCTTTTGAAAGCAGGTTATTGATGTCTCAGATGTGTTGTTTCCATGTCATGCACTGGTTGTTTTTTATTTAATTTCTGGGAGACTGACAAACATGTGGTGCCACTTCTGTTCTTGCAGGTGGAGCCTCTCTGGGAGGTGAATATTTACCTTTCAGCTTCTAAAACTTAAGTATTGCTGTTTGCAAAGCTTTTTTTGCTCGATTCTCTTAGAAGCCGAAGTCATTCAAAAATGAAAGCGTGCCCTGATGTGATTGCAGTTGGACTTTAATGCAAACCAGCAATTCCATTCTTTAATTCTTAGAAGCTTTTAGTTGCCGTATTCTGCCCTACTTGACTGGTTTAAAGTTTTTATTTATTTATTTTACACTTATGTGTATTTTTATTCTCTATCAATTGACCTGATGTTGCTTAATTCTTAAATAATTGGTCTGAAATTTACAGTGCGACAGTTTGGGCAAGTAATTGTTGACAAACTGGAGAGCCTGAATGTTTGTCTGCACTGAAATCAGGAGTGCAGCTGGATCAGGTCATGTTTGAGCAGAATATGGCATTCCCTGGATGGTTTGGATCCCTTACACCATAAGGGAGTGCTGGTGATGGAAGAGCTGACTGGATTTTTAGTTACCACACAGAGGTGGTTCGTGAAGGTGTTTATCTACAGTACCTGTAATTTCCATAGTTCTCCTTATCAATCAGCAGCGATGGTTTTGGAAATAGCAGGATGATAAAATGCATATATTATTTAATTTATTAAAACATACTGATACTAGTTTGATTAGATTTGACATGTGGCTTTTCCTGTACTTCAGTTTTATAACTGAGCACTGAGTTCAAACTGATTTGCTGCTCAATCATGGAACTGACTTCAGCAGTACTGAAGAGAAACACCTCTTGCTTTTCATTTTTCCTCAACTTAGGTGTATTTTATTTTGTAGATGGAAATTGAGCATTAAGTGCTTGTTGCTGGTTGTTGTCAGTGTTTCTCCAGCACAGGGTCACTGGGTTGGTGGCTGTGCTCTAGGGTGGCTTTCTGCTGCTTCTGCAGAAATGGATTTGAGCTGTGACTGGGATCTCCAATAATAATAATAATAATAATAATAATAATAATAATAATAATAATAATAATGGCCCTGAAATGGATCCCAGTGCTGCTGCCTGTAAATCTTCTGATGATAGAAAAGATTCTTAATTCTCACCTGAAAAGCTCGGGTTGAGCTTGTTTTGCTGCTCAATCTCCTTTAGCTTCTGCTCCAAATTTAGACACCTCAAAAGCTGACCAGAAGCCAGCTGGCAAATGAAAGTTGTGGGTTTTGCTCGCTGGCAGTGAGGTCTGGTTCACGTTAACTGTGGACAAAGGCACCCAAACCCACGAGCTGATTTTGGTTTGGCTGCTCTGCCCCTCTCTCCCTGGAGATTCCATGAGTGCAGCACTCCCTGAGCAGCTGCTCACCGTGCCTGCTTTGTGTGCCCAGGGGGAATGGCTGCTGGGGGCAGCGGGAAGGGCCGAGGAGCCAAGCGCAAGCAGCAGGACGGAGGGACCACAGGAACGGCCAAGAAAACACGGAGGTGAGAGCAAGGGCACAGGGATGGGCACAGGGATGGGCAGGGACAGTGGCACTGTGGTACCTGAAGCTGCCTCCCAGCTGTCTCTGCCCTGGGTGGGTGTCTGGGGAGCCCTGCGATGTCACCATGAGTCCCAGGCTGTAAGTGATGGGTGGTGGATGAGTGTGTGCTCACTTTGTAGGGTGAGCGTGTGCTGGTTTCACACGGGCACAGCTGTGCAGCCCCTGGGCACAGGGACAGCTCTGCGGGGAGGGTCCTGGGGTGACCTGTGACAGCACCTGGGAGATGCCAGCGTGGAGTTTCTGTGTTTCAGTGACCCGTTGTTCTCGGCTCAGCGCCTGCCCCCCCACGGGTACCCTCTGGAGCACCCCTTCAACAAGGACGGCTATCGCTACATCCTGGCCGAGCCCGACCCCCACGCACCCGACCCGGAAAAGCTGGAGCTGGACTGCTGGGCAGGAAAACCAATTCCTGGGGACCTGTACAGAGCCTGCCTGTATGAGCGTGTCCTGCTGGCCCTGCACGACCGAGGTACAGAGCTCCTGTCCAGGTTGTGTTCCTTACAGAGGCACCTGGCTAACCTCTCGCTGTCAGTCAGTGGTGTTTCAGGTGTCGCTGCTCTCAGAGGTGCAGAGGATAATTCCACCTCTGCGTGTTCCTTTTGACATCAGCACGTTAGAAATGACAGGTGTGTGCTCGTGTGCCCCCTGCAGCCCCCCAGCTGAAGATCTCTGACGACAGGCTGACGGTGGTCGGCGAGAAGGGCTACTCCATGGTGCGCGCCTCGCACGGCGTGCGCAAGGGAGCCTGGTACTTCGAGATCTCCATGGACGAGATGCCTCCAGACACGGCTGCCAGATTAGGCTGGTCACAGCCCTTGGGTAAATAATTTTACAGAATAGTTCTTAGCAGGTGCTCCTGCTACACTCGGTGTGTTCACGAGGAAGGATTTGTTTCTGCAGGGAACCTCCAGGCCCCTCTGGGGTATGACAAGTTCAGTTACTCGTGGCGCAGCAAAAAGGGAACCAAGTTTCACCAGTCCATAGGGAAACACTATTCCTCTGGCTACGGACAGGGCGACGTCCTGGGATTTTACATCAGCCTTCCGGAGGATACTGAGACTGCCAAATCCCTGCCTGACACCTACAAGGACAAGGTGAGGTGTGAGTTCCCTGTTG
Source organism: Vireo altiloquus (assembly GCA_013396875.1). Lineage (NCBI taxonomy): Eukaryota > Metazoa > Chordata > Aves > Passeriformes > Vireonidae > Vireo > Vireo altiloquus. The sequence continues at coordinate 9,840 of VZRF01002829.1, read as the reverse complement.
GATTAAGCACTGGCAGGTGGAGAACTGGAGAATGAGTTGGCCTCACTCGTGCCCCATGCGTCCTTCCCACCCTGCCTCTGCATACCTCCGTGGTTTGTGGGGGAGAGGTCCAAAGGGTTGATCTCAAGAAAGCAAAATCCTCCTGGATGGGATTGCCCACATCTCCTTTCACCTTCCCCTCCTGGCTCTCTAACCTTTGGGCTGTAGGAATCACTCCTCACAGGTGCTCTGACTCCAGGCATGCCTGTCCCCGAGCAGGGCAGGTGACATGTAACAGTTTTTTGGGCCTGTTTCTGACATTGTTTGCTGCTCTTTCAGGCTTTGATCAAATTCAAAAGCTACTTGTACTTTGAAGAGAAGGATTTTGTGGACAAAGCGGAGAAGAGCCTGAAGCAAGCCCCTGGAAGCCAGGTGAGTTGTTGCTGTCACTTCAGCACGTGCCTGGCTTGAGTAAAAGAGAGCAGAGATTAATCTTGGCAGGGCTGCTGTGTCCTGACAGCCACCATCAGTGGGAAAACCCTTAATTTTTCAGATCATATTCTTCAAGAATGGTGTCAGCCAAGGAGTTGCCTTTAAGGACATCTTTGAAGGGGTTTATTTTCCTGCTATTTCTTTGTACAAAGGCTGCACGGTAAGTGAGGAGTCTTTGAAAGAGAATTCCTGATTCCGTCAGTTTTGGTAGTGCACAAATTGTGGGCACTGTGGGAGTGTGCCAAGTGAAAAGGAAAGATGGGAATTATTTTAATGGCTCTGGAACAATGTTGCTGTTCACATGTGTAACGGGATTATCAAATTGCTGAAGGAACATCAGCAGTGTTTGTTCCTGTGGGCTCACACAGGGTGTGGGTAGGCTCAGGAGCAGGAAGGGACAAGGACAGAGAACTAAAGAAGTTTTCCTGGGTTTTTTAATGAAAATGTGTGTTCCACAGGTTTCTATAAACTTTGGGCCATATTTCAAGTATCCACCGAGAGACATCACTTACCATCCTGTAAGTAAAACTCAACCTTCCCACCCCATTTGAGAGCCTCCTTTTTTAAATCAAAGATATTTTGGTGTGATTCATACCACACCTGCACCTGTCCTTCAGTCTCACTACCTGGACAGTGTAGCTAAAAGGATTGTGTTTAAAAATACATAAGGACAGGTATCTCAATAAATCATTAAATATTAATTAAATAATAGGTGCTGTTATCTTGTTCCTCTTGACAGACTGTTGCCTGTGTTGGCCTCATTTGTCAGTAAGGGAGCTGAATTGTTGTTTGAGGAAACACTTTTAATTTCCCCCCCCCCATTACTGTTTTGAGGAGGGAAACAAAGGATTTGTTTCAGGATTTGAGGACCTGGGAGGTCTCTCGTTGTCCTGGGGTGGAGCTGACTGTGCTTCCTCTGCAGATGAGTGACATGGGCTGGGGGGCTGTGGTGGAGCACACGCTGGCTGATGTCCTGTACCACGTGGAGACAGAGGTGGACGGCAGGAGGAGCCCACCCTGGGAGCCATAACCCCCTGGAGCTCCTGCAGAGGAACATCCATCCCTCCTCAGTGATCAGCCAAGGACCCAACGGGCTGAGGTGGATGCAGCCCTGGCTGGCAGGTGTTGTGTGTGTGTTCACACCCCTGGGAGGCACTTCTGGGGTGTTTTGGGCTAGTTTGGGGCCTCTCTTGGAGCCCCCAGTACCATTAGAGTGTCACTGGCTGGAGAAGGGGGTACTGAGCCTTCTCCTGGGCGGTGACAGGAGACAGTGTCACAGGTGCAGTGACCCCTGAGCTCAGGTGTGTTTGGTGACCAACAGCTCCCAGCCAGGACGGCTCTGTTGGAACAACATGGCTGCATGTAAGACTGAAATTTGGGCTTCTGTCCAAACTGTATTTTTTTTCCCCACAGACTGGAAACCAGTTTAAAAATAAAGGCTTTAACTCTTCTTTTTATTCTTGTCTTGTAAATTGTTACAAGTGACATTTAAACTCAAAGTAGCTACGCTTGGAGATCTTTTGAGCTGAAGATCTGCAGGCAGGAGTTACATGGGGCCCCCTGCTAATAATCATTGTTGCAGAGCTTTGGGTGAATAAATAATTTGACACTTCTTATGTGTTGGTACAGGAAAAAATAAATTAGAACTGCTTTGAGGGGGAGAGGAAACAAAATTCTTGGTTAAGTGCTGTGTTTGAGTTTTGGGAGAGTAAAATCTGACGTTCAGTCAGGCCCGTGTTTGCCTCACTGAGGATGTATCTTCCCAGTCATTTGTCTCCTTAATAACTAATTAGCCCAGACCTTTAACTGTAGACAGCACTAATTAAAGCTTTATTTAGTCATTGAAAGTCATTAGGGAGGGTGGAGTTGGCTGACTGGGCCAGCACATGCTCAGTTAAGCAACTGCAGGAATTAAATTTTTGGTCCTGCACTTACATAATGAGCTTCAATAAATAAACCTTCATATTTATTGATAGTAACTATGTATTAATTAGTGGAGTCTGCTACTAAAGGCCTTGGCTAATTGAAGTGATGAGATTCCCTACTTTGGCCCTGAACAAAGCCCTGCACTGGGTGCTCAGCAGGTGGTGGTCAGCAGGTCACAGGCTGGGCCAGGCGCTGCCGGAGGTGCTTGGCGAAGTCCACCTGTGTTTGGGACAGGACCTGGTTGATGATGGTCTTGGGCAGCCACCCCTGGAGAGGAGCAGACACAGCCTGTGAGCAGAACCTGCCTCCCCCACAGCCCCAGCTCCCCCCAGACCCCTCCCAGCCCCAGTACCTTGAGGTCGATGCTGAGCAGCCAGGTGAGCCTGGTCTGGGAGGGGCTGCCAGGCAGCGGGCGCAGGACCATGCAGGTGGGGCCATTCTCAGCCCTGGGAGGGGGGAGAGACCAGGTCAGACCCAGCCTTGGACTTCCAGCCTCAAAAAAGCACTATGGGGTTTGGGGTTCCTGCGGCAGCTCCTGCTGCCTGTGCAAACCCAGTGACTCTGAGGCCACAGTAAACCCTCCTGCCCTGTGGGGACTCCCTCCCTGTGCCCCCCTGAGCAGACTGAGCAGGAGGTACCTGATGAAGCCCTCCTGCTCGGGCATGGCCCCGTAGGTGGTGGACATCCCAGCCAGCACGCAGGTGGAGCCGCGCCTCCGCGAGCACCTCACGCTCACAAAGTCCCGTGGCCCAACTATGTTCCCAGGGGTCGGGGCTGACTTCTCGTGGGTGATCACCGTGTCCTTCCCAATCTTCTCCAGAATCTGCAGTTTAGAATTAAAACTTTTGTTTGAAGTGTTTACTGCGAGCACAGCTAAAAGCTGCCTTTGGTTACTGGGTGTTCAGATATGGGGTCTGACAAAAACTTGGTGTTTACAGTGACAATAATTCCAAATACTTGCCCCTAGGTGCAGAACTCTTTTCAGTTCCTGAGTGAGAAAGCTATTCCCTCACTGCTTCTCTGATTCCTTGTGCCTTGGGGCTATTTCTTCCCCACATCAGCCCCAATTCACAGCAGAACTGGCTGCCCCTTGCAGGAAAGTGTCGTTCCTGCAGAATTAGTCACACAGAAGCTGCTCCAGACTCGCCTCTGTTGCAGCAGCAACACAGATACTGCAAAGCCCCCTCTACATCTGCAGCAGGAAAATGGACAGAACAGAGGCTGACCGTGACAGGTCTGACACACATTTCCTACCCTGACTTCTTTGACGTTGGGGTTCCAGTCTCCCATCTGCTCCATGTTGTCCACCAGCTCTCCGTACACTGTGTCCAAAGGCTGGTCCACCACCACCTCCAGCCGGAACACCTTCCCCACGTCCGGCAGCACCTTGCTCAGCACTTTATCTCCGTTACCCTGCAGAGGGGATGGCAGAGTTACCACCCGAGCTGCTCGCAGGAGGGCTGCAGGGCAGCACCACAGGGCACAGCACCCACCGCCACTGTCTCTGTCTTCCAGTCATCCTGGTCCTCGAGGATTCTGAGGGATTTCTGCAGGGCTTCCTCTCCTTGCTTGATGTAAGACATTTCCATGTCGCTGAAGGGTTTCTCCTCCAACCTTGAGCCTGCCAGCACCAGACAGAGCCAGGGCTGAGTGCAAGAACAGCGTCGTGTGCCAGATGAGCTTTAGCTACACCAAATGCCCTTCTCTGTGCCCAGGGGATGGGGATTAAACCCAGTTCCCACTCTGCCTTTGGTCCAGCAGAAGCACAGCCCACCCTCAAGCAGGTTTTTCCCCAGGCTGTGATGGTCTCCCCACGGCAGGAAGGAGCAGCCTCCCCTCAGGTGTCACTTACTGAGCAAGGAGCTCCTCCTGCGCACCTGGTGGATCCAGCTGCTGGGCCCGGGGCTGCGGCAGGCCAGTCTGCTCAGCTCCTGGCTGATGGCCACGGCAGCTTGTCTCCTCAGGCCTGGGGGAGAGAAGGGAACATGTCACCAGCTGGCACTGCACTGCAGGGGCCTTGCCGTGGGCTTTTCCCCAATTTAAACACGGAATGTGGAAAACTCCCTTCCTGTCACCATCTCAGAGTCCCTGCAGGGGGACAACAACAAGTGGCTGCCATCGCACTGCCCTGGCAGAGATCGCCCTAAACAATCCTGAGCTTGGCTCCAGCTCCAAGCCACGCAGCAGTAAAAATGCTGAGGAGCATCGTGTAAAAATGCTCAGGAGCATCGTGTGAAAATGCTGAGGAGCATCGTGCAGTCGCCCAGGAGAGAGCATGGAAATGGAGCACAGAGGTACAAGAGCCAGAGGGAATGTGACCCAGAGCTGGTCACAGGGACATCAGTCAGCCCCTCAGGCTCCACTGATGGCAAAAACGGTTGTGGGGACAGTAAATCACAAAACCCAACATGCTAGAGAGCAGGGAGAGAATTCCCGGGCCCCAGAGCTAGACTCACCGGTCATGTTGCGCAGGTGGCGGTAGGAGATGGCAGCGCAGAGCTTGGACGTGGCTGGCAGCATCTCCGTGCAGGGTCGGAGCTGTGGGCTGTGGTGTGGCCGCAGTGGTGGCTGTGGTGTGGCCGCAGTGGTGGCTGTGGTGTGGCTGTGGTGCAGCTGTGGTGTGGCCGCGGTGGTGGCTGCAGAGGTGGCTGTGGTGGTGGCCGAAGTGTCTGTCCGTCTGAGCCAAGCGCTGCTCTGCCCCAGCCCTGCTGTACACAGCCTTAAGTACGTGGGGCTGAAGGATTCTGCGCCGTCAGCCGGGAGATAAGAGCCGTCACTCCGGGCTGGGCCCCGCGGGCCAAGGCCAGGCTCGGCTCCCCACGCATCTGCCGGGGCAAAGGGTCAGCGCCGGTCAGCGCTGGTCAGTGCTGGTCAGCGCCGTGCGCACGCGGCTGGCAATGCCCACAGCCCGGCCACAGAGCGGCCCCGAGGGGCAAGGGGGACACAGAGCTCCCCTGACCTGCTCCTGCCCTGCCAGGGACAGGCCCCGCAGCACACAGACCTGGGGTCCATGGCGTGCTCCAGCTGTGACGGGAAACAGATAATCACAGAGTCACACAACCATTGAGGAGGGAAAAGATGCCCAAGGTCATAGAGTCCAACCTTTGATGGGTAACAGTGGATAATAAAGGATAATAAGGGATAACTATGGATGATACCACCTCACAGCACAACCATCATGGAATAACGAGCCAGGCTGGGCCTCTGCACACGCTGCACAAGAACCAGGGCAGCCCATAGAAGGTTGAATATTAAATACTGTGAGCTGCTGAGCCTGGGACTGGAAGCGAGGGCAGCCCCAGGCAGCCCCCCTGTTCCCCAGGCCCTGTTATCCACCCGGGGCTGGGAGCAGTGGGACACAGCGGAGCAGAGATAACGCTCAAGGCTGAAATGACATTTCTGGGATGAATTACGGCCTGGAGCCCAGCACTCCCGGGAACCCATGAATTACAGCTGCTTCCTTTGACGTCAGCCCCTGCACCCTCCTGCAGGCAGCCTGACCTTCATCCCCCCTATTTCAACAACTTGGCCCAGGGGGAGGTCACCCCATCACTGCACCAGCAGCCGGCCCAGGGGAGCCCCTTGTCTCCCCCTGCCTGTCCCCAGCTTCCCTGAGATGATTTGGGTCCCACCTGCCACCCAGAATGGTCCTGCTGCTCCCTGGGATGTTCCTCTCCATGGCCAGGGCTGCCATTCTCCATGGTGCGCCAGAAAACACCTCCTGCTCAGGTCAGTGACGTGGGATTAGATGGAAGTGCTGCAGGGACCAGGAGGAAGCTGCACTATCCCTTTGCAAAACTGGGAAAGTTTACTGGGAAAGCCTCTTTGCAGCCATGCTCCCACTGATGTGATTCCCAGATCATGCCACAGCTCTCCCCATCTCCAAGCTTCACCCACCTGCTCCCACCTCCCTGCAGGAGGGTTTGAAATCCCTGAGTCACAGCCAGGAGTGTCCAGCCCAGAGCTCTGGCCAGGCACACACGGAGCACTGGTTGCTCGGGGACACCAGAGACACCCCAATTTCGTGCACTGTCCCCAGCCCCAGAGCCCCCCTGCCCTGACAGCGAGGGGGACACAGCTCCAGGAGAGGCCCTGGCTGCGAAGCACCCAGGACTTATCCCAGATGGAGCAGCCGCTCCCAGCACAAGGCCTCAGCACAAGGACACACACTTGTTTGTGAGAAGAACCAAAACAACCCACACAGAGCCACCCCTCGGGCTCCAGGCTGGGGGGGCTGGAGGGGCACAACCCCATCTGTGCCCCTCAGGAGGGGACACAGGCGCTGTCACACTGTGCCACACCACGTAAGGAAAGGTTCCAGGTGACCTGTCCCCAGAGCAGGACACAGACCCCAAAAAGGCACCCAGAACCCTCAGGGGGATCTGGTTAACTGGGACACCCCAGCCCCCACAGCCCCCCTGAGACACCCCCTGGGCCTCTGCACAAAGTCACCCCACAGCTCCAGCCGCAGCTTTTCACTTAAAAACCACAGGGCTCGAAGTATCAACAAATGTACAAAACTAACAAAACCTAAACGACGCCAAGCAAAGGCACTGGAGATTCACCTGAAGGCTGAGGGACCCAAGAGCCCCGAGGCTGCCCTGAGCCCCCCACCCTGCCCAGCCGAGCCACCTTCGAGAACGTTCCCCTCTCCCAGCCCGTTTCCCACGGCAGTGCTGGAGCAGGGAGGCTCTGTGGGGGTGACCCTGTCCCTCCCTCACGGCCGGGGGGGTGTCCCCCCAGCCCAAGGCTGCCCCTGTTGCTATTTGGAGATCGTGGACGAACCACAGTCTCTGGTGCTCACAGAGGTCACACACCAACGCTGTGATAAGATAACAGGCTCCAGTGCAGCGAGAATAGGTCCTGTCCTGACCCCCCGCACCTCCTTACACCCCCCAAAACCCCAAGCTGGGGGGCTGGGACCCCACCAGCAGGGCTGGGCAGCCTGTGCCTCCCCCACCACCAGCATCACTGCCCTGATCCCCCCTCACCTCAAAACACCTCCTGAACAAACGGGGACAGCAAAAACACCCCCAAAGAGCCATCCCCTCCAGATTTTCCAGCCACAGGAGCCAGCTCCAAAAATGCTTTTTATTAAGTTTTGTTAGAACAAGAAATTGCATTTCCTTGTTTAAACCTTTGCTACTCCCAAACCCACAATGCCCACACATGCCCAACAGGGCAGGAACATTTCCCCCCAAAGCGAGTGGTCCCTGGGCCAGTGAGAGGAGGCTCGCGCTGGCCACAACAGCTGCCAGCTCTCCAGGACAGTTGTGCTCAGCCCCAGCAAGCAGAGCTGGGCTTGTCCTCTGTCCCCCCAGCACGAACTCTTCCCCCAAAGAACTCCCCCACTGCCCAGGAGAGCTGCCTGAGGATTGTCCTGCCGAGGTTTGCCCTTCCCAGCCCACAGCCAGGAGGCTCCTGGAGCCTGGCAGCTGCCCAAAGCCAGCCCTGATGCCAAGGACTCTCCTCCCTACGGAAGCGCTGGGGCCAAAGGACTCTCGAACCTGACACAGCTGCACCAGCTCCCCCCAGCACCCAGGCCAGGAGGGGCTGCAGGTGCAGGCTCTGTGGAGCCCCAGCAGCTCTCCAGCAGCAGGTAATTAGTGGGTTCAGCTGGTAATTAGGGGGCTCAGCTGCAGGGGAGCAGCACAGGCTGGCTGGGGGGCACGGGGGTCTCTGTTGGGGTACAGGTGGTACCTGGGTCCTGCTCCCCAGCCCAGAGAGAAGATCTGCCGCAGGCTCCAGCATTCCCTCGGAGTGAGCCCAGCCACCTTGGCAGGACCAAGGGTCTCCTCTCTCCCCGTGCAGCACACGGAGGGGACAAGAGGTGGCCTCAGGGGTGCTTGTCCTGAGAGAGGGGGAACTGTCAGGGCCAGAATACTGGAAAACCACCGATGTCAGGATCAAGGATTTATTTACACATCAAGGAAAACTCTCACCCAGAGTCATGTGAGGAGGAGAAAGCAAACAAACCCCAGGAGCAGTGATTTGCCTCCCAAACACAAACACTCGCACTCCCAGTGCGCTGTGCCCTCCTCGTCTCCTTCTCCTCGAGGAGACTAAAGGCATGATTTGTGTACAGTTGCCAGCACCACGGAAAATACAATCTGAAAATAAAACCCGCCTTTCCAAGGAAATCTGTCCCTGCCCAGGCGGGTCACAGCCCTCGCTCCCTGCAGGAAAGGGGCAGCAGCTTCAGTACTCGTCCAGCGTGTCTGCCCGTGGCACGGAGAGGCCTCGCTCCTTCAGCGCCTGCACCTTCAGCTTCTCCGACTCCTGCTTGGCCTGCTGCTCCACCCGCTGCTCCTCCAGGATCTCCTCGATGGACACCTGCTGCAGAGGTGTGTCGCTCTCCTTCTCCAGGTCCTGCAGCAGAAACGACTCGTCCAGCTCGGCACAGCATCCCCAGCAGTCACAGCACACAGGCAGACAAAGCACAGACAAACCACAAACCCCCAGCTCAGGTCCAGGCTGCAGCGGGAGCTGTGCACTTACAATTTCCCCCAGCAGCACCACGTTCTCGCCCCTCACCACGAAGATGCCCCGAGGGATGTCCCCATACTTCTTGCCCACGTGGATGCGCTCCACAGTCTGGTGCAACACCAAGTTTGCTGCAGCAACGAGAGAGACAGAAAACCAGCGACGTTCCAGGGTGAATTCTGGCTGAGGACTGTCCCGTCCCGCCAGGCAGAGCCCCAGCGCTGGTCCCATCGCTCGGTGGCTGCTCCGAGCAGGGTCACTGAAGGAAGCTGGGGCGTCCCCAGCTCTCCCCAGCTCTCAGCTCCCACGGGCAGGGCAGGCACTGAGCTCAGACCCCCGCGCTGAGCCCACCCCAGCCCCCCATGCCGACGGGAGCAGAGCAGATGATGGCGATGTCGGTGCTGCGAAGTTCTGGGCGAGGAGGATGAACATCACCTGCCCGTTTCTGCCCAAAAAGCGATGCCAGAGCATCAGCGCAGCAACCGCGGGCGGGGAGCGCCCAGCCCCGGGAGAAATCCCCGCCAAGCACCAGGGCCAGGGGGATGCGAGGCAGGGGAGGATGTTTAACCCACAGAACACACGGCGGGTCCCTCCTCTCCCTCCTCCTCCTCCGCAGCCCCTGCCCAGCCCAGCCCCGGCCCGGCCGTACCGAACTGGTCGATGCTGCGCAGGTAGCCGATGAGCGTCCGCCCGTCCCGCAGCAGCACCAGGTGCTTCTCTGCGGGGAGAGGAGAGCGCGGGTCGGCCACGGCCCGCGGGGGCTCCGAGACCCCACCCGGGGCAGCAGCACGGGGGTCAGGAGCCCCACGGGGAACGGCGGGGCCAGGACCCAGCGGGAGCGGGAGCCCAGACCCCGCGGCGGGGCGGCACCGGCGGGGCACGGAGGGGACGGGCCGCGCCCGGAGCGGCGGGGGCGCGGGCGCACTCACTGTCGATGTCCTGGATGAGGCTGGCCGTGCC
>VZRF01002800.1:8358-34325 GCA_013396875.1 Vireo altiloquus | reverse complement strand
AACTGAGGAGTAAGAAAGAAATGTACAGCCAGTGGAAGAAGGGATAGGTAACCTGAGGAGATTACTGGGATATAATTTTGATGTGTATGGATGGCCTCAGGAAAGCAAGGCAAAGCTGGTACAGGACTTGACAAGAGATGTGAAGAATAACAAGAAGGGATTCTATAAGTACATAGGTCAGAAAAGAAAGGCCAAGTGGAGAGTATCCGCCCTGGTAAGTGAAGAGGGTGAACTGGCGGTNNNNTGAACTGGCGGTAACTGGAAGACTGAGGTACTCACTGAGTTCTTTCCTTCAGTCTCCACTGGCAGTTGGTCTTCCTACTTCTCTCAAGTCCCTGATCCTATTGAAGGGTATCAAAGGAGCAAAGTTCTTTGCTTACAGAGCTTCACCCTATAAGCAAAGAACAAGTCTCGGATTACTTGGGGAAGCTGAACAGTCACAAGCCTATGGGATCTGATGAGATGCACGTTAGGGAAGTGGCTGATGTTGCCAAGCCATTCTCCATCATATTTGAAAAGTCCCGACAGATAGGTAAAGACATCGGAAAAAGGGAAACCTCACTCCCATTTTTAAAAATGGGAGAAAGGAAGATCTGTGGAACTATAAATCAGTGAGCCTCACTTACAATGTTTGGGAAGATCACGGAATAAATTTTCCTCATAGATATGCTGAGGCACAGAAAAGACAAGAAGGTGATTTGAGGCTGCCAGCTAATTTTACTGAAAGCAAATCACGTCTGACCAATCTGGTGGTCTTCTATGATGCAGTGACAGCAATGATTGACAAGAAAAGATTGACAGATGTCTCCTGTCTCCTATCTCCGTCTGGAAGGCCTTTATGGTCCCAAATGATATCATTACCTCCAAATTGGGAAGCCATGGATTTGATGGATGTACTATTCAGTGAATAAGGAATTTGCTGGATGGACACAGACAGAGAGTTGTGGTCAATGGCTCTATGTCCAGGTGGAGGCTGGTGAGGAGTGAGTTCCCTCAGGGCTCTGTCTGGGGACTGCTGCTTTTCAATATCTCCATCAATGACATCAACAGTGACACCAAGTGCACCCTCAGCAGGTTTGTAGATGACAGGGAGCTGAGACACTGAAAAGACAGGACCCTATTCAGAGGGACCTGGACAAACCTGAGAAGTGGGTCCACAAGAACCTAATGAGATTCAACAAATCCAAGTGCAAAGTGCTGCCCCTGGGCCCAGGCAGTCCCAGATATGAGCACAGACTGGGAGAAGAACTCATTGGGAGTAGCCCTGTAGAGAAGGACTTGGGGGTTCTTGGGGATGAAAAGCTGGACACAACCCAGCAGTGTGTGCTCACAGACTAGAAAGGCAATCATGTCCTGGGCTGCATCATAAGGGGAGTGGGCAGCAGGGCCAGGGAGGGGATTCTGCCCCTCAATTCCACCCTTGTGAGATCCCACTTAGAGTGCTGCATGAGCTCAGAAAAGATATGTGCCTGCTGGAGTAGATTCAGAGGAGACCTATGAAGATGATCAGAGAGCTGGAGCACCTCTCCTGTGAAGACAAGCTGAAAGACCTGGGCTTGTTCATCCTGGAAAAAAGGCTCTGGAGAGACCTCACTTTAGTCTCCCATTACCTTAAGGGGGCTTATAATAATGAGGGAGAGGGACCTTTTATATGGGCAGATACTGACAGCATAAGGGGCAATCATTTTAAACTGAAAGAGGTCATGTTTTTAGATTAGCTATCAGAAATTCTTTACTGTGAGGGTAGTGATGCTAACAACTGTACTACTTGGACACAAAGTGCTCATTTTTTAACATCTCGTCAGATGTTAAGAATTGTTAGGGGATTTTTTAGTTTTCATCCTCATTTTTAAACCTACGATTGTTAAAGTAAAGTCCATGAATTTGTCAGAAAAGAAACTAAGTCATAGAAGAATACTTCTGGTAGTTGAAACTGTGGGAGTGGTAGTGTCAGTCTCATAAAATTACTTTGTTGTCTTTTTTTCATAGATTTCTTCTGAGCAACTTGTATTCAGATGGTGCTCAATGTCATTAACACCCAAAGTCTTTTGCAAATCAGTGTTCTTTGCTGTAGTAGTCATGCTAGGTTACATTTCCAGTCAGAAAGCAGGAAAAAAAGATGTGCCCCAGCTATGAAAATTTCCTTTTCCTGTGCAATGGCAGATGCATCAGAAAAAGCTAAATGACACAGAAGATCAAAAACTATTATCTAAGAATGTTAAATTCTCCCCTTCTGTCACAACGCCTGGGAAAATGTTACAGCAGAAATGCTAAGAAGTTACTGAAATTAGGGAAAACCAGCATAATCACATTCTGATTATATCTGGAGGTGTAGTTATACCTGGAAGTTGAAAAGTATTTTTCTCTAAAAACATCTTTGTTCCAAAAGTTTTCTAAAAAGCTGTGAGAAACACATAGCACAACACATAGCCTTTTACAGGCTATTTTTTTACAGAAGTGGAAGTCTTTCTTTTGGGGGGAAAAAAAAAAAAGGAATTACAGTTTCTGGACAAAATATGAACCTGTTATGGTCAAACTACTTGCACCAGCTGTGAAGCAATGAAGGTACTTACATTAAAGAGCTGCTTGCAAGTCATTGTGGGAAAGCAGCATACACCACCTTCTATCACTTCAGTGACACTCAGAGTAGACCAGACCACCAAAACTCTGAAGGAATAATTTCCACCTGCAACCAAACCTGTTTTAAGGTGAAGAAACTAGAATACAAAAGGACTCATAGCTAAGCTATAAATATTTAATATATAGGTTCAGTTCCTGGACGGTTCAAAAAGCTATACAGGCACTTCCTACATATCAGATGCATCTTTGACTTTCAGCTTGCATTTAAAGCATGCCCTGATGTTTTTCTTACTTCAAACCATGGTGAACATTAAAACAGACAGATTTTGGCACTTCTATTAACCTCCGACTATTCTCAATATTTGCAGCATATCTAGGAATCTCTGAACTACAGGAAGTTACAGGAACGACTATGTGACTGTATTGAAAAACTATCAAAGAATCAAATAATTTTAACATGCAGGATAGAATAAAAACATCTAAAATTTATTATTTTGTGCTAATATTGTTATTGACATGGTATCAAGAGTGATACAAATTCCTACATCATGTTACATGAGATCATATAGCATCTAGACAACTTAAAGAATACTGGGTCTTGACTCAAGCTAGAGACTGCTTTTTACATTACCTTGATTTAACAACAAATGAGAAAGAAGCAGCTTTTCCATAACTTTCCCAAGAAATCTAGAGAACTTTCTCAAGCAATTTCCCATGCATTGTTGTGGTCTACAAAATAGAATGTTCTTCCTTAGAAAGAGGATCTTGTCTTCTCTGTCACTTCTGTGAGCTAGAAAGATGAGCCCAAAGTATCAATTTCTTTACTCTTTTTCTTAGAGAAATTGTGAGCTTGTACAAGCAGCAAATGAAATGAGAATCCTACAAAGAACTAGACTATCCTTTTAGGAAACAGCAGGGTTTGCCAGCAGAAAAATATTTGTTCAGATGGTGCAAAATACCATTTTTTCTAAGAGGTTAAATACACTTTTATCCTTAGAGAAAAAAAAAAGATTTTTTTTATGCATTTCTGGTACATATACTTCACATTCATCCAATATCATTCTCCACTGCAGAATTCAGAGAAATATTTTTATTAGGGATTTCAGTATATTTTTACTACCTATGATGCAAGGACCTTATCTGCATGTATTCTGCAATGTGTGATAAATCACTCCGCCAGATATTAAAGCAATTCCACCACTATGATGTCAGTGGTACCATCACCCTAGTCATGGTCATGTCAAAGTGCATTTCATCTCCTAAGATTTCCTAAAATGTCCTCATTATTCCTGGCTGCAATTCATGCATCAGGGGGATCTATCTTCTCATTGAGCAGCATATAAAAGGGATGTTAATAAGAGGCTGAAGAGTCTTTCTCAAAGCACTTGCCTGAAATCAGACCATTTGAGAATTATGGTTGCATGTCATCAATACATATCTTCACAAGTATGTTTTGTGTTAACAAATGTTGGCACTTTACTGCAGTCTTAACTTTGAAAGATGATTATTTTTATTTGAAAACAGCTGAAGTGGAATCTGGTTTGGACCAATTCAGTGCAGGATGAGGTTCAGCTCCAAGCTAGTGGCTGCCAGATAGGAGAGGAGGAACTGCTGGGAGGGAAGCACAGAGGTGCGAGGCACAAGACCATCTTGTGACTCCTTCTCCCAGCCAAATGGAGAATGCTATCTTCGCAGTGAGCAGACTTTTTGTTTAAGACACGATAAAGAAAAGCCAATCAAGCTTGAATGGAAGAGACCTTTATAATCACATTCTGGGTTTCACTCATATTTCCTAGTAAGCATACAACAAAGAGCAGATCACTCTTCCAAGGAGGATCACTGTGGGGAGATCCTTTATCAGTGGGCCAATAGAGAAGCTGCCTTGGTAAGAAGTGACTGATGGCATTTATAGCATACTGGAATTTATACTAGCAGCTTAATGCAAATTTCTGTCCCTAATGGTTGTACTTAGGCAAATTTTACCAGGAAGATATGGAGCATAACTCAGCTCCAGCTGCTGCTAAGGGAAATAAAATTTACTTCTATGAGAAATGTAAGTACAACAGTGAAAAGCAAAGAACAATTATATTTAATTTTCCAAAATAATAGCATTAAGGTATTTTGTGAACTTACTACAGCAAGGCATCTCACAGTCTGAAATTTCTTCAACTTCAGGACTCAGTTGCAAAAACCGACAGATATTTCCTAATCTTAAACATAAATATTTGCTGAATAACATAATTTGACTTTCATTGCAGAGAATCATACAATCCTGTTGACTCCCTAATAGGTATCTATCCCTACTAAAGCTTCTTCCAAATTAGGATGAGAGAATGACCTCATCCAGCAGTATTAAAAACTGGTGTCCGTATGTAATATATTTTATACTTAAATTAATTTTTAAAAAGCTCAGCTGGCCAAGTTAACTAGCTAATCACACACCTGCTCTGTTTAGGCTTTCAGTTGGAAATCTGTAAACATGACGAGTGTTAAATACTGCAGGCAATGCTGCTGAAATACTGAGACAGTCCTGTGTGAGCAGCAGTTCTACAGGGGCTTGTCTGAGGCTGTAAGACTGCTTCCACTTGCAAATTTGGGTGGGTGGGGTAATATACAACAAAAGAAATCAAACTGCAACAGAAATACCTGGAAATGAGAATTTCAAATATATTACTAATGTAAACTGTTGACTTCAGATGACAGTTCTGTTTCTAGGAGCAGGGGTATGTCTGTGTTTTAATATGCAGTATCTGTCTTAGTTATGTCTAAGACTGTAACTAACTGAAGTAGAATTTTCTTTGCTTTTTTTCTTTTTTGTGAGAGGTTATTTTTCAAACTTCACAAAGTCTGTCAGCTTCAAGTCAAAGACAATCTGTAATAGATTCACACTCACAAAAAAAAATTCCAGCAAAAACACCCTGTACTCTCTAGTGCAACTGTCAGAAAACTGACATAGCACACCTTTTTGCCAGATCAGACCTCCAAGTATCTGCAAATAGGAATATGAGACAATGCTTCCCTTCCCTCAGTTCAGTGGGACTTGTCAAACACAGCACTTCCAAAAATCACACTGCTATTCAAGTGGACGAAGAATTCCAAAGCCTTATTTCTCTTTAGTGAAAGGCAATGTATATTACCATACTGACTCATATTAATCCATGTAGGTACCTAGACACATGAAATTGACCACTTGCCTTAGTTTTATGATTGCTGGTCAATGTGCCGAAAAAATCCAAAAAACCAAACCGAAAGAAGCAAAAAAACCCCCCAACATCTTTTCAGGGGCAAATGTTTAAAAAAAGAATAATAATTTAGAATGGACTCACTATGAACAAATAACTAATTAAACACAACTTTTTTAGATTGAAGAATACTTGAAACCAGATGAGGGATTCTTCATGCATACTTTCTGTTCCTTATTTTAGAAGAAGAAAAACTACTTTCAGAACGAATAGTCTACTGAAACAACTAAATAAATCCTTGCAGCAAACTTAACATTTATTTTCATCTTTTTTGACTCACCAATGGAGCTTCATGAGCATTTTCCAAAGACGGTATTTCAGGAAGGTAGTTTCTTGTGTGTTTGTTGCAATTTTTTACAAGAATATGTTCTAAAGCATAGTTGAAGCTCGTTGGTATTTACCAGAAAATTAAGCAACCTTGGAAATCTCTAGAACATTACAAGAAAGAAGATCTTAAGTATAATGATGTTTGTTACTATAGGATTTCACTTGAAACATGAGGAGATTTAAACCTTTTCCTCTTCATTAGATCTGTGCACATTGCTTTTCAATTGGACGTGCACCACCAGTAAAAATCTCTGGCTGCAGCTGCTATGAAAGACAAGCAGTCTGTTGGAATGATTTTACTAATTTTATGCTCTTGGATGAGTAAGAGACATTACAAGTGTTAAAGCAGAGTAGCCATTAAGATCACAGTCGAGACATGAATAATTTTCCCCTCCCTGTCACCTGTGCTAGTCTGTCACCTTTCCCTCTGACCTATTTCTATTCTCATTTCCTCAGCACTATGTGGACCAAACTCATATTGGTGATATCAGTGATGCTGAGATCAGAAATTGGCTCCTTGCCTCTATTTTTCCCTTGCCTTCCCTTTAATTTGCCTTTTCCTGTGCTTCTCTTCAAAGATGCTTTGCTGCAGCTCTCAGTGCTTTGCAGGTATCCTTGACTACAGCTGACATTCCCATTCTCTGGCCAGCTGGAGCAGGTCTGGATATAATCCAGATCAAAAGCAGGTGGCTAATCAGCAAACGAGCAACTTGTTGGCACACAACAGAAGTGACTCAGTCACTACTGGGTCCCCTCTTTTCAGTCTTAAATTTGGCCAAAAAGTAGTGGTGGGTGGTGGATCTTGAAGACAGTGGATTGTGAATCATATTGCAAAAAAAACCCCAAACGCGACAACCACAAAATGGCTCTTTTGGAACTGAACAGTCACAGACACCCAGCCACCATCCAGCTACAAGGCAAACCAGCAAGGCCCAATACTGCAGCACACTTGTAATGTGCTTTTTGGAGATGGCACCAACGTAACTTCGCAATGCAAAAATCTATGATTGGATGGATAGCAGAACTTCTATAGTATTAGAAAGAAAATGGCAAAGTATTTTAACAAACCTTTGAAGATATTAATTGCACAATAATGTAACTATTGTGTGAGATTTGTAATATATAACCCATCCAGAGTAGGTTCTAGGAGCAAACAAAGCTGCAATGTGCACAGTGATTTGAATATGTTTACAAAGCCCCACATGTATTTGAAATCAAAGTACACCCTCCTACAAACACTTTCACTTCATGGAGTTACTCAGCAAATTGTTACAAGGGTTAGATAAACCACTATTTATTTTCACTATCTGTTCTTGGATGGCTTGTTTTCTAAAGAATCTTTACTAAATAGAACCCAAATTTAAAACTACAAGTATTTAAACCTACCTGTCAAAATTCTTGTTGACAGTGGTTGTTTTACAGAATGCCTTCAAAATATCCCTCTTCTTCCCATCAAGTAATTAATGCAAGTCATTGAGCTGCAAGAGGAAATTCACTATATCAACACAGATTCAACATTCCTGCCAGCTAGATTAGGGATAAAGAGTTGACCTCTATCTGTCCATATATCTGCCACTAATTTATTCTTTCTTTCAGGGAAATTGCATGCTGTCTTCATGCTTTCAAAGTGGGGATTATCTAACTTGCAAGAATTTAGGTGTTTGGCCAAATTACATTTGCAGCACAGGAATATTATTCTCCACAGTGTAATTGCAGACATAAAAAAACACTGGGGGAGAAAATGCACCACCATGGCATGCTTAGCTGGAAATTCTACCATCACATGTTAACATGGCTCTGTATGCCAGGAGTACATAATAAGAAGGCCAGTGGCAGAGATCTGAACATGAGCATTGGTACAGTCTACTCAGTTTAGCTTCCAATGCAATTTAATTCTACTTTCTTTAAGCCAAGCTACAAAAAAAACAGTAAAAGGAGAATTTCTCAGGACAAGAAAACATGGCAGCTATGTGCAGCATAGTTCCATAATGTTTTGGCAGCAATTCACTTGCTGTTATCCGAGTTAAAAATAAAAGGATTTCCAAAGAGGAACAAACCCAGAGCACACATGCATACTTTCAGAAACAAAGTAGGAAAGGTTCCATCCATTTCAAGTCCCATCTGCACTAACATCTTTACCTATTCTTGAAACCAGTGCTTTGATTTTCCAGAGAGCCTCTGGCAAAGCCATTAAATACAAACATCAGTATAACTGCAGACCTCCATTCCTAAACTGATCTGTGGATTGTATGGTCTGTTGCAGGGCTTGTGGTAACTATCACAATCACAATCCTTTTAACAACACATTTTCTATTCACCAGTGTCTACTAATAGCCAGGCTGTTTCTTTTAAACCAACACTGTAATCCTTGGCTGAATAAGCCATGCCTGGAAAAAAACACTTTCATAATGACTGAAATTTGAGATATCTAAAGGTGGATTGCCTTAACCCTCAGTTCAGCCTCTCCACAATTGCAGCAGCATTAAGGCACTTGTTTCTTAAATTGGTATAACACTCCTTTAACCATAACAAAAAATAATAGCATATATGAGCCATGGTAGCATGATAAAAATGTTACTTGTTTACAATCTCTTCTAAGTCTTCTTTATCCCTAAGATCATCCTCTAACCAACTACAATCTTGATTGCTTCACTTATGTGAAGTTGCTTATACAGGAGGTTACAAGTACACCTCTCAGATGAAACAAAGCATAGAAGTTAGTTTTGAAGTTATATGCCAGCTACCAGAAAAACCTGCAGCAGCCATGAGGAGGCAAAAGACCTGGTTCAGTCAAATGTGCTTTCTATGAACTGCCAGGAACCTCCATTTCACATTCCTTGGCCTGAATTTTTTCCCATAAATTAGTTTTAACTTGGTTTGTTTCTTATTCTCATTATTACTTTTCTTTTATTCTTACCTTCTCTTATGTTTCCTCAGCTCCCCCCTCATGTAATAAAAAAGCCATTTTTCTTCTAGGCAGATCATGCATACCAGCTAGGAACACAGATGTAAGTCATCAGGTTTCATGTGTATTTAAAGGCAGATTTACAAAAAACAAATACACAAACAAAAAAAAACAGGGAAGAAGACCCACAACACAAAACAAAAAACCCACTCAAACCCACAGGATCTAGGTATAGGAAAGAGAATGGGTATTTGGAAGGAGAAATATTTTTTGAGGGATCCTTCATTCTTCAAAGTGGCCAAAATTTTGCATTTAATGGGTGATGTACAGGAAGCAAGGAATAGCAAGATATATCAATGATGCTGATAATGAAGCCTCGTCTCCAGATTTGCCAGAGTACTACAGTTTCACTGTCAATGTTATTCTCTGCGGATGCTGACTATGTAGCAGTAAAACCCACAGTCTCCAGTATATTTGGGTTATTCTTCAATAGTCCATGAGTTTTTGCTAATTGGGCTGGAATTACAACCTGCTGCTATTGCCCTTACTCGTGCATATGGCCCAACTCCTTTATTTAAAAATTCTATGCTGACACAAACACATATTTTGTAGACCAACTTCCCAGGTAACAAGACTAGCTAGAGTCTGTCCCACTAGCCAACCAGCCTCTTAAGTGGACAATTTCTATTTAACTTTTGGGATGGTTTCTGAACCTAACATGCTGCTAGTGCATTTAGGGTTAACCTTCCAGTTTGGATCTGCCCTGTGCAAGGAATTGTGCCACACCTTTGCTCTCAGGAGTTCTTCCAGAAAGTCCTCCCTCTGTGCAGTGGCTTCGGAAACAGACATGCCTGTACAACCTCTATTTAGATTGCTCTGAACATAGCTCATTCCTAGGTTCTAAAATGAAGCCTGTTCAGAGTCTCACAAGTGAAAAAAAAATAGGTTTTGGCCCAGGCAAAGTAGGAAGCTTAGAAAAGCAGACTACCTGCTTTATTTGGGATAAGACAGCAATAATCAGTTGTTTCAGCAACCTATAGAACATGAAGAGTTGGTTTTACTTCCTACTTGCATAATCTTGGCTTCTGAGGAAAGAGCTGGATGGATGCAAGGCAGCAGCAGGAGCAAATAGGATCAAGAAAAGTACCAAGTTCTTTTCTCCTCCTGGTCGTCCTATGCCATGACAGAAGTAGCAAGCCTAGTCTCCTGCAAGTCCTTCTCAACAGGCAGGGCAATGCCTGACTATAGTAGGAGTGATGTGGGAAGAAGAGCTGAAAGAGTGAAGAGACAGAACTCTAATCATTACTTCAAAACAATCTTCTTGTTGCAAGAACCATTATCACCTCTTCCATAAACAAGATGATAATAAATGCCAATTTATCAGTTAACAATAATGCCCCCAATAATTTTCTAATGACAAAAAAATTAGCTTGGTTTGTTTACAGTGTACAGGATAATGAATGCTTTGCTAGAGATTTCCATGTATTTCATACCCGTTGCAGGCCTTACACAACTGCATCTCCAATTAAACTGTTGCTAGCTTGGGGATTGTTTTGTCATTGCATCCCTTACATGTAGGGCTATATTAGTGTATTTTTTGTAACTGATTATATTTGCTTCCTTGTCCTTGGGACTCCAGTATGTGTTTCCAGTTAACTTTTAAATGCCACTTTATTTGGTCACTGGGGGGATGGTTGTCTTACTACTCTTTTATCTCAGTCTGCTTGCATCTATCCACTCACAAATTTGTTTTCTTCCTTGCTGATTATTCTTAATGCATCCAGTCTTAGAGGTTCACCAACAGAATGCAGGTTCTTTGCTTTTTCTGAAACCTCTTCAGAAATTTCAATACAGTTATGCATCTGTGCTCCTTACCAATCTGTACACCACACATACTAACACTCATGAACCTAAATGTCAACCTATACTTATACCCAGGCATACCACACTGACAGCTTGCTTTGCTTGTTAACTTGTTCACAGTACCGGACCTGGTGAAAAGGCAGATGGCAGCTAGGGGCAAAAGGTACACAGCCATAGTCCTTAATGTTATTGTTAGCACACATCAGAATGCATGGAGGCAATCGTGAGGCAAAGGATTATACCCCTGACAAGCTTAGAAAAATCCATTTGCCCTGATAAATAGGAAGTAAATGGGCCAATAAATAATACAAGGAACAACTGACAGAATTATAAGCATTATGGACCATATAATAATAACAACATATCAACCTAGTTTCATTGCCCAGAATATTAATATCAGGCTCTTTGTAACTAAGGAGTGTAAGTTTACCTAGGTCATTGGCTTCCCTGGAGTGGAATCACTCTGCCTTCCAAAGCTTCTAATCAGAGATGACCCATTTAAATGCGTCCCTTTATATTTACTGAAATTAGCAAGTGCACTAGAATTAAATCCCTATTAGAAAAAGACCTCTCCAGTACAGATCCACAGTTACACAATAGCTTATTTTCCTTGATACTTTCATCTTTTATCCTGAACAAATGAACTCTGAGTTATTAAACCTACCTACTTTCTTTAAGACACTAGTATGTTAAGATTTAGTTGCATCTTTCTCCTCATTGTCTAGAATTAATACTCTTCAAGTACTCCCAGGTCACAAAAGACACTTTATGACACCTCTACAACTAGGTAGATAATAAGTGATGACAACTTTTTCCCAGATTCCCACTCTCTGCTGCAGGGATTAACCTGACAGTTGTTTTGCTCTATTTTGTTATTGCTCTAAGCAAGTCATTCTATACAAACTTTGTAGTGGAAAAAGTCCTCATTAATTTTGCGGAAAAGTCCCAGGAATTTTGGTAAGTTGTAAATTTTCAGAAATTCAGAATGGCTGGTTAACTGCGTGTGTTTTATACACTCTAGAGGAAGTGAAAGGAAGAAAACAATTTCTGGTTTGTGACAGTTGATAACAGAAATATTTGAAAACCATTGATAAGTTCTGTGTTACAGGCTTCTAACTCCTCTGAGTATCTTCTCATCAGAAATGGGTTATTTTAACACTGTTCAAAAGCAGGAGCAATTCTGCTCCTTTAGTTAAAAACAACATTAAAAAATCAAGTTTATAATTCTACTAACAGTTTTGCATTAAAATATAATTCTGATTATTCTCTATTTTAGGAAAAGAATTGAAGACCATGAGGCTACATACATCTACATTTGAGACAGTTAGAGGCTTTCAGGCTGATAAAGGCTTTTAAAAGTCCTAAAAAAAGAAAAAAAAAATTAATCAGGTGGACCAGAACACAATGTTTTGATTGTGATAAGTCTCACACATATATTATACTCCACCTGTGCATTAAAGAGTGCATGGCAAGAGAAATAGGACTCTGACTCATAAACATTTCAGCAAACTACTGCGGCAGTTAAAGACATTACTAACAGACTGTGCTGCCTTCTGCCAGCGAGGACAATGGAGTGTCCTACAATGTAAAGTCTCTGCAGCAGGCTATATTTTCTCTTCATGGAAAGGGCAGGGTGACTTTGTGAAGACGGAAGTAACAGAGTCTCCGTATCTCTAGACATTCACAAAGCCCCACAGCAAAAACCACTGCATGGTTTTCACTTAAGAAGCAGTGCCATGTCCACACCCCAGCTATCACAGTTAGACTGGAACAGCACCATCAAACTTAGACCCAGTAGTTTAATCTCTTCAAACACTTAAGAATCTAATGGGCCAATTCCAGGAACATGTTTTATGATTTATGGGAGAGGAAGCCTACCCATTGTGTAGTGCCCTATTAAAATATTTTATTTCAAACTACTAAAATATGTGTCAGAGCTGTAATGAGAGGAGCACTATTTGAGCCTAGTAGAACCTTGAAGAGTTCAGTAATTTTTCATTGGAGCTCTCTAGCAAAGTTCTCTGAGAATAATCTGTGCTGAGCCTCACAATTTCATCTACTGACAGACTTTTTTATCTGCATTTATACCTATGTTTCTGAAAGCATGAAGATTTTCCAAGCTATGAAGACAGTATGTAATTACAGCTCTTCTGAGCGCTTTCTTTGCCAGAGGCTAACTATCTCTTAGCTATCTCAGGTAACTTACCATTTATTGCACAAGACAAACTGGACAGTAAATACCATTATCACTTATCCTACCAAGAAGCTGTCAAGCACCATGATTGTGAGTTAACTCAAGTATATGACTCAGGTAGATTAAAACATCACGTATTAAAACAATGCTACGTAACAGTTGTTAACGTACAGGTTACTGAACAAGACAGCAAAGGCCAAACAGCCTCTAGCTCTCAGACAGGCAGCAGGTAGTCACTGCAACAATGAACACAAAACCCTTGCAAGGTAAGTAGCAGAATGTATATGTAATACTGTACAAAACCTGTAAAAAGGCTGAACAACTCATTAAGGTTTCTAAAAGGAACACAGATATCGTCTTAACACAGACATGTTACTGGCTAAAATAGACTGTGAATTTACAATTTTTTCACAGAATATTAAACCCTTGTATCATATCCTTTATGAGTTTATGACTGGGTGACTCTTTCTGGAATCATCTGTTTTGTTGGATTAAAAGTTGCCTATCAAATTTCTTGTGAAGAATGAAGTTCTCTGTAACATGTCAAAGATATAGCCTGCAGCAGCATTATTTTGCCAAAATGCAATGGGTTGCCTTATATCATAGAAGCATAGAATGGTCTGGATCGAAATGAGCCTGAAAGATGATCTAGTTCAAATTCCTGTCATGGGCAGCACCACCTTTCACTACACCAGGTTGCTTAGAGTTCCATCCATACTCACCTTGAACACTTCCAGGGATAAGGCATCCCTCACCAACCTGCTCTAACGCCTCACTAGCCTCACAGGAAAGAATTTCTTCCTAGTATCTAATCCAAACATTCTGTCTTTCAGTTGGAAACCATTCCCCCTTAGCATGTCACTACCTGTCCTTGTAAAATGTCTCTCTCCATCTTTCTTGCAGGCTCCCTTCAGGTACTGCAAGGCTGCAACGAGGTCACACCAAAGCCTTCTCTTCCCCAGGCTGAACAAACCCAATTCTCCCAGCCTTTCCTCACAGGAGAGGTATTCCATCCCTCTATCATCTTGGTGGCCTCCTCTGGACTCACTGCAACAGTTCTATGTCCTTCCTGCACTAGGACCCCAGAGCTGGATGCAGCCCTGCAGGTGAGGTCTCACCAGAGCAGAGCAGAGGGGCAGAATCCCCTCCCTGGCCCTGCTGCCCACGCTGCTCTGGATGCAGCCCAGGACACGTTTGGCTCTCTGGGCTGGCAGTGCCCATGGCTGGGTCATGTCCAGCACACCCAATTTACCTTACCAGCCAAAATTAACCGGATTTATCTAAATTTCTATGTTAAAGAGTGGTCATATGAATTGCTGTGGCAGCAGATCGCTAGAAGCAGTGACTAATGTAAACAACAGTGGCAGAAAGCTGACATCTGCTTCTTCCATTGGCATTACTGAATGGCCTGTCCTGTACCCCATCCCATGATCAAGGATTTATTTTGGCTTTAAGGTCTATTCAGGTTTAAACAGAAGCAAACTATTCTTATGTCCCAACCAGAGTGTGAACACTAAATTAGAAAAAGTCTGCATATTTACAAGGCCATCTGAATTCAAAACTCCACATCTTTAATTTCATACCTCCTTTCTTGAGTAGCTTTATTTCATTTTCATGTATCTGATTTAGTAAGGAAGAAGTATAAATAGAAAATAAAAATACCTCCTACTTAAGAGTCCTACTTACCTATAACAGTTAGCAATGAGCTCACAGGGGAGCACAGACAGTACACCCTTAAAGCTTTATCTTGTCATTACTCTGCAAGTTGAGTAGCAGCACAGATGGCTCCAATTTATCCAGGTATTTGATAGCCTCTAGAAAAACTTACTCATCCCAGACCTGCTATTTACCTTTGGTACTTCTGATCAAATTGTGTAACTGAGCAGATAGCAGTCACTCACCTGGGAAAACTGTGTTAGGGTACACAATAAAATTGCCCTTGCACACTGAGAACATACTTAACAAAATACTGAAAAAATCCTCTCTTAATAGACCACTTTCCTTCCCATTTTACTGTTATTTTCCCTTATCATCATACTTACCAAGTTGATTTTTGATAAAATACATTTTTGAGATAGGAAGGCTAATGAGACATTCCAGGATTTGTCTCAGATGTTACACTTTTAGGCAGGACAGAATCTTAACATATTCTGCTACTTCATACACTGCACTGATTTATAAAATTTACCTGTATGTTTTATTGTATTCAGTTGTTACTGTATTTTATGAAAACAGATACCAAGACTGAGAAGTTGCAAACATATTCTACCGCTTGAGAATTTTCTTTTTAAATATTGATTTAAACTGTGCCTTGCTCATGCATTCATAACCCTGCAATCTGATAACTAAGCACACACGGAACAGGCAACAGGACCCCAGAATAACACTGTGAAAACAAAAAAAAACCTCTACATCTTCTCTTCAGAGAATGAGAAGTAGAGTTTCTTTTTTTGTCTGTGCCATTTACATTTTTTTTCCTGGTTGCCTGGACAAGAATATTCCCATTCATATGATGAAGCTAAGTATGAGAAAAACCACATATTTACGGAGGATGAAAGTCATGCTAACAGCAGTTAGAAAATTTTTGCCAAATTCAGCTTTACTTAGATTCTACTGTCTTAAACATGCTTGTATCTGGGCAAAACCAAGTCCATAGTTCAAGAAGATGAGAAAGTAGTCATAACTGGTTCTCAAACATCGTTTAAACAGTGAGCAGTAGCTTATACAAAGAAGTGTTTTTTACGTAGTGTAATTCCACCGTGCATAACGCTGGCTTAAACAGCACTGGTGAAGGAAAAAAAATTCTGGAAGAAAAAATAAAGCAAATGAAAAAAACTAGGTAACTAAAAAAGGAAGGAGAAAAGTGCAAAGATAAACACTTGTGAGAAAAAAGAGGAACACAACTCAAACTTGGTTGGAGGAAAGAAAAGTGCATGGAGTAGAAAAAAACAAGTTATGGGAAATTCTACTTATCAAACAATTGTAAGATTTCCCTGGTATGCAGCTGTGATTTATACAGAATTTTCAGTGCAAGTCATGCTTTTCAAAGGCCAACAATATTCACTGTCTAAACAGACTTCCTTTAACCTAACAGCATATTCCAACCTAGAACACATATTACATGTATGAAATATATGCCATTTTTTGAATAGTGGCTTGACTTGAGTCTTAGTTGAAGAAAAAATCCCTTGTCCTCCATATTTGTTTTTCACTTGGACTAAACTGAATCACCATAGCCTTTGTAATCATACAGTAAAGAAATTATTTTTCCCAATCTAGTACATTCAAAGTTCTACAGTGGTAGTTTTCTTTATGTATTCTGACACTGCCCTGTAATTAGCAGGATTCTAGAAAGGAGCACCAGAATGAGTTAATCATGATAGATTTTACCTGTATCTTGTACTTAAGAGGTAAACTCAGAGAATGTTTAAAGACAGGTAAATTCACATTTGCCATAGGAGAGCTATTACCCACAGAAGAAGAGCAAAACAGATTCTCTAAGAAAACAGGCATGGGTTCGGAATTCTAGGTTTGCTCCACTGAACAAAAGATGTCTGAACACTTCCAGAAGGCTGTGTAACAAGAAGAGCCAGAACTAGAAAATAAATCATTTTACTACAGGCACACAAGAAGATAATGGGATGCCAGAACAACAACAGGTCAACACCCAGGAATGAATGCTTATTAAATGAGGACACATCAGATTACCAGAGAAATCTATTCTGGGCATGATTCTTTTTAATAGTCTTCTAAATTTCTTCAGTAATGAATATGTTTACAAAATCTGCAGCTGACACAAAGCTAGCGGGATTTGGCAAGCACTTCAGAAGAGAGGATTGGAACTGAAATGAATGTTGAGAAATTGCAGAGGCTCAGAAACTATTAAGATAAAATTCAACAAAATCAGGTGTAGAGTGTTACTCTTGTAAAAACATACACACAAAACTGGGAGTATTTGCTTGGGAAGTACAACGGCAGCCTGAAAAGAACAAAGGGAGAAAGAGATAACACCACAGTATGCTTCTCCTCTCCCATAAAATATGACATCAAATCAAACTCTAGAACTTTAGAGACTACAAAATAAATAGAACAGTAACACATTATCTCTGCAAGCCAGCTCACCTTTCTCACATATCAGCTTTATTCTGGAATGTATTTAGAAAGGCTCTTTTGACCAAGGAGATTGTTATTACCCTCTATTTAGCCTTGAAAAGACCTCACTTGAATATTTGTCTTTTCAACATCACACTCACAAAACACCCTGAGAGTTTAGAGCAAATGAAGCTACTTTGAAACAGGCTCTATCTTTTAAACCTGTGAATGCAGACAGATGAGCATGTCTCCAGAAAAAAGGCTAAGGGGAAAGGGGCATGAGTACCAAGCACATTCCTAAAAGTTATATTTGAACACAAGTTTTACTTATAAACAAAATAGTAATTAACTCTTCCACAAGAGAAGGAAAAGCTTGAACCAGGTCCAATGGACTTTGTTGCCAACTATAGCAGGCTGAGACACACTCCACATACAATAGAGTATGGTACATTCATTTCATTACATTACCACAGAACAACATATAGTTAAAGAGCAACCTTCCCTCCTGGATTCACCTACTTCAGGGAAAGTACTCTTCCCATTTAACAGACAGGCCATGAGAAGACCACTGGAGGTCACCAGCCTCCTTGTTCAAGCAGGAACACCTGGGGCGTGGCACTCAGAATTTTGTCTAGACTGCTTTTGAGTTCTCCAGGGAAGGAGACTCCATAACTGCTCTGGGAAACCTGCTCCAGTGCTCAATCAGTAGAGAACTTCTTCCTCATGTTCAAGTGGATCTTCTTGTGTTCCAGTTTCTGGCCATTACTCAGCATTACTAGAGAAGAGCTAGGCTCCATCCTCATGACTTCCGCCGGTCAGAGATTCAGATATGTATAAATATTGATGTGATCCTCTCTCAGTCTTCTCCAGACTGAACAGGCTCTGTCCCTCAGCCTTTTCTAATAACTGGGATGCTCCAGTCTGCATCTTTTCTGCCCTTCGCTGGACATGTTCCAGGAGCTCCAAGTCTCTCTTGTCCCGAGGAGCCCAGAACTGAACCATTGTTGAATTTCAGACAGTTCCTCTCTGCCCACCTCTCCAACCAGCTGAANAGAGCTAGGCTCCATCCTCATGACTTCCGCCGGTCAGAGATTCAGATATGTATAAATATTGATGTGATCCTCTCTCAGTCTTCTCCAGACTGAACAGGCTCTGTCCCTCAGCCTTTTCTAATAACTGGGATGCTCCAGTCTGCATCTTTTCTGCCCTTCGCTGGACATGTTCCAGGAGCTCCAAGTCTCTCTTGTCCCGAGGAGCCCAGAACTGAACCATTGTTGAATTTCAGACAGTTCCTCTCTGCCCACCTCTCCAACCAGCTGAAGTCCTTCTGAAGGGTTGCACAGCTCTTTGGGGCATCGCCCACTCCTTCCAGCTTTGTGCCATTGGTGAACTTGCTGAGGAGGCATCTGCCCCTTCATCCGAGTCACTGATGAACAAGTTAAACAACGCTGGACCAGTACTGAACCCTAGGGGACATCACTAGAGACAGGCCTCCAACTTGACCCTGTGTCACTGATTACAGCCCTCTGGGATCGGCAGTTCAAGCTCAGGAAGTGTGGGCTGGATGAATGGGCAGTGAGGTGCCAGTTCCCACTGCACCTCACTGTCCACTTATCGAGCCCATACTTCCTGAGCTTGCCTATGAGGATATCACCAGAGACAGTGTCAAAACTCTTGTTCT
The DNA here is from genome assembly GCA_013396875.1 of Vireo altiloquus. NCBI lineage: Eukaryota > Metazoa > Chordata > Aves > Passeriformes > Vireonidae > Vireo > Vireo altiloquus. The sequence goes on along the minus strand of VZRF01002800.1, from coordinate 15,441 downwards.
AAGTCCAGCTAAACATCCACAGCTCTTCCCTCATCCACCCAGGCAGTCGTCTCAGCATAGAAGGCAATCAGGTTGGTTAAGCAGCTACCCCTCATCATCTTCACGTCTACCATGTGTGAGGACATGGCCTCCAGGATGAAACACTTCATCCCCTTTTCAGGGATTAAGATGAAACTGACTGGCCTGTAGCTCCCTGGGTCCTCCTTCTTCTCCCCTTTGAAGACCAGGGTGGTACTTGCTTTCCTCCAGTATTCTAGCACCTCTCCTGACTGCCATGACCTTTCAAAGATCTGAGAGGGGCCTGCCCATCATGTCTGCTATTTCCTTCAGCACTCATGGATGTATCCGATCAGAGCCCAGGGACTTGTGGATGCCAAGTTCACTTCTTTGTGATTTCCATGGACACATGAAAAATGTTTGGTTTTTATACAGAAGCCTGATCATAAAGCCATCTTCTTGCAACGTTCTAGCTTTAGCCTTTTTTCATTGGCCACCCAAGCTAAAGCAGTTGGATTCTGCTAATAACTGGCTGAAACACTAAAAAATAATATTTTCTGCTATTTCTGTTGCAGTGAGTGCAATTGTCTCTGGCAGACAACTGGTAGCAACAACCTAGAAATAGCATCACTAACTGTTACAGCAGGAGTTTCAAGGTGGTAATGGTGAGGTTGCTGTAAACATCTGCAACTCCCTGATGGTAATGACCTCCTTTTGGCAGAAGTGTCCCTGCAAGAGTTCCACTGATATATCAGTTTCTAAACACACTTATTATGCTGGTATCATTCTTCATACAAATTAGCTTTAGTTCCACAGCAATATATCTAGCTAGTCAAAAACATACCTCTTCTCATAGTGGTACCTTACCTAATCTGAAAATTTTATGTGCTATTTTACCATTACTGGCTGCATCCACACTATTAATTCAACTTATGGGCCCTCACCTTTTCTTCCTTTTGCTATGTCAGAAAAATTAATAGGGGGAAAACAAATTTATCCTACAGTATGTGATTATGCATCATGTTTACATATCCATTACGCACATAGCTTCAGCTACTTAAGTCTCATATAGGGAAGCCTTATTGACCCTTCCAAATAAGATTTACATCAGTTGAACATGCCTCCCTTCACAAAAACCCCTCCATGCTCCCCATCCCCTCAGAACAGGTTACAATGAGATTCAATGGTACTTCATCAAAACACAAGAAGAAGCCTTCAGACTGACACCAGCAACAGGCAAGTTCACACTCTTGCAAAATGAAATTGGCTGCAACCTCCCCCAAATAAATATAATAATTAACTAAATATAGCTGCATCTATCCCAGAGTCAAGAGAACCTTCTTTGCCTGAAAGATCAACTTTATGTTTCTTTTTCTTTTCTGTATGCTTTCTAACAAAAAGAACGGCTCAACCTGGTTTAGAGTGGTTTGAGTGCTGCTGAATCCAACAAACAGTTGAGCTGTCTTGAAAGAAAGCTTCCCCTCCATTATTTAATGTTTGTTTTCTCTTCTGCAGAGAGAAAAGGCAAACAGTCCTCAGATTTANCCGCCGGTCAGAGATTCAGATATGTATAAATATTGATGTGATCCTCTCTCAGTCTTCTCCAGACTGAACAGGCTCTGTCCCTCAGCCTTTTCTAATAACTGGGATGCTCCAGTCTGCATCTTTTCTGCCCTTCGCTGGACATGTTCCAGGAGCTCCAAGTCTCTCTTGTCCCGAGGAGCCCAGAACTGAACCATTGTTGAATTTCAGACAGTTCCTCTCTGCCCACCTCTCCAACCAGCTGAAGTCCTTCTGAAGGGTTGCACAGCTCTTTGGGGCATCGCCCACTCCTTCCAGCTTTGTGCCATTGGTGAACTTGCTGAGGAGGCATCTGCCCCTTCATCCGAGTCACTGATGAACAAGTTAAACAACGCTGGACCAGTACTGAACCCTAGGGGACATCACTAGAGACAGGCCTCCAACTTGACCCTGTGTCACTGATTACAGCCCTCTGGGATCGGCAGTTCAAGCTCAGGAAGTGTGGGCTGGATGAATGGGCAGTGAGGTGCCAGTTCCCACTGCACCTCACTGTCCACTTATCCAGCCCATACTTCCTGAGCTTGCCTATGAGGATATCACCAGAGACAGTGTCAAAACTCTTGTTCTAAGTCCAGCTAAACATCCACAGCTCTTCCCTCATCCACCCAGGCAGTCGTCTCAGCATAGAAGGCAATCAGGTTGGTTAAGCAGCTACCCCTCATCATCTTCACGTCTACCATGTGTGAGGACATGGCCTCCAGGATGAAACACTTCATCCCCTTTTCAGGGATTAAGATGAAACTGACTGGCCTGTAGCTCCCTGGGTCCTCCTTCTTCTCCCCTTTGAAGACCAGGGTGGTACTTGCTTTCCTCCAGTATTCTAGCACCTCTCCTGACTGCCATGACCTTTCAAAGATCTGAGAGGGGCCTGCCCATCATGTCTGCTATTTCCTTCAGCACTCATGGATGTATCCGATCAGAGCCCAGGGACTTGTGGATGCCAAGTTCACTTCTTTGTGATTTCCATGGACACATGAAAAATGTTTGGTTTTTATACAGAAGCCTGATCATAAAGCCATCTTCTTGCAACGTTCTAGCTTTAGCCTTTTTTCATTGGCCACCCAAGCTAAAGCAGTTGGATTCTGCTAATAACTGGCTGAAACACTAAAAAATAATATTTTCTGCTATTTCTGTTGCAGTGAGTGCAATTGTCTCTGGCAGACAACTGGTAGCAACAACCTAGAAATAGCATCACTAACTGTTACAGCAGGAGTTTCAAGGTGGTAATGGTGAGGTTGCTGTAAACATCTGCAACTCCCTGATGGTAATGACCTCCTTTTGGCAGAAGTGTCCCTGCAAGAGTTCCACTGATATATCAGTTTCTAAACACACTTATTATGCTGGTATCATTCTTCATACAAATTAGCTTTAGTTCCACAGCAATATATCTAGCTAGTCAAAAACATACCTCTTCTCATAGTGGTACCTTACCTAATCTGAAAATTTTATGTGCTATTTTACCATTACTGGCTGCATCCACACTATTAATTCAACTTATGGGCCCTCACCTTTTCTTCCTTTTGCTATGTCAGAAAAATTAATAGGGGGAAAACAAATTTATCCTACAGTATGTGATTATGCATCATGTTTACATATCCATTACGCACATAGCTTCAGCTACTTAAGTCTCATATAGGGAAGCCTTATTGACCCTTCCAAATAAGATTTACATCAGTTGAACATGCCTCCCTTCACAAAAACCCCTCCATGCTCCCCATCCCCTCAGAACAGGTTACAATGAGATTCAATGGTACTTCATCAAAACACAAGAAGAAGCCTTCAGACTGACACCAGCAACAGGCAAGTTCACACTCTTGCAAAATGAAATTGGCTGCAACCTCCCCCAAATAAATATAATAATTAACTAAATATAGCTGCATCTATCCCAGAGTCAAGAGAACCTTCTTTGCCTGAAAGATCAACTTTATGTTTCTTTTTCTTTTCTGTATGCTTTCTAACAAAAAGAACGGCTCAACCTGGTTTAGAGTGGTTTGAGTGCTGCTGAATCCAACAAACAGTTGAGCTGTCTTGAAAGAAAGCTTCCCCTCCATTATTTAATGTTTGTTTTCTCTTCTGCAGAGAGAAAAGGCAAACAGTCCTCAGATTTATGCTGGGGAATGGAGGAGGAAAAACAAACCACAATGCAAATGACTGCTTAATGAGAGTTTCGGTATTAAGAAAAAAAAAAAAAAGAGATAATAAAAAATTATCTCTTTACCCCTTTCATTTCCATTAGCATAATTTTCCAAAAATGTTAACGACATTCTTTTATCTCTTAGACACCAGTTTGCAGCTTAAGACAAAGCTAAAACCAAAGCTATAAATTACCAGTGGATCAAAAGATTTACATAATGACATAAGTTATTTTGTATATAAAGATTTGAATGTTTCAATTTCTTTGATTTTGTTCCCAAGTAAATATTTTTCACTGAATGGTGAACTGAAAATACAGCCTTTTAAACTTTTTAGTTAGTGTTGTCCAGTTAGCAGTGATTCTTACACGCTTATCTTTCGGCATGTTAGTCATTTACATAAAAAATGAGATGAAGCTAATGACTACATTGGAAAATTACAGGAATAGTAGTAATTTGCATCATATTGTCAGGACTGTAAATTGGTGATTGGAACAATAAAAAGAGCTCCAAGCTAAATGCCATGTAAACAATCCTTGTTGCTTAGAGACCATAAGGTGCATTTGGCGCTCCCAGCACTGCCTCAGGTCTTTAACTACTCCACCTGACCACAGCAGAGGAACTTCACGTTAAACTCAAGTCACCTGACCATCTGTAGTAGCTNGCCAGGCGCTGCCGCCGCAGCCGGAGCCTGCCCGACAGGCCGGTTCTGCTGCAATGTTCTCAGCAGCCTCCTCCCGTCCACGACAGCACCCTCTGCCACTGGAGAGAGCGGACGGGGGCTAAGTTTTTNTTCCTATCAACAGTCTTAGTCCACAGTACAAAGTGAAATTTACAGTAAGAGATATGCTACTTTTAGAATGTCAAATACTGCCCATGTGACATGATCTTAGAAAATGTAACTATATGTAACACGACGTACGGTAGTCTAGCTGTATATTTTTTTTTGTCTCTACAACTCGGGTTCAAGAAAAAAAAACCTTTAGACTGGCGGGCCCATCGTTTTAATGAAGTACTTCGTCGTCTGTTACACGAACAGGTATAGCTTGTACAAAAACCATGAGAGCTCTCCAGCCCCTGCAAACCAGATAAACCACGAAAAGCATTAAAAAAACCNAAAAACCACGAAAAACATAAAAAAACCCCCCAAACAAAAAAAAAAAAAAAAAAAAAACAAACAAAAACCAACCCAAAAAACGGCAGCAGCACATGGAACTGGAAAGCGTACTTCCAAACCAGCTGTAAAAAACCTACTCGAAGGGAAGCAAGCAAGACGGAAGAAACGTAACTGCACTATTTTCCCTCCGTATCCCTCAGAAACAAGAGATCCACCGCGGCTCTTCACCCGCGTTCATCCCACCCGCGNAAGAGCCAGACACAGCTGACCGAAGGCCCGTCAGGCTGGCTCCTCCCCGCCCAACCAGCGGGGCAGAGGAACGGCGCAGTTCCAGCACCTTCTTCACCTCTTCCCCAAACTACTCCCGCGAGTGCCGCCCGCACCCTGCCGCCGCCTTCGTAGGGAAAGAGGTCCTGCCCTTCTCTCCCCACGGCAGAGGCGAGCTGGGAGGGGCGCAGAAGCGCGGCGGCGGGGCCCGATGGAAGGGCAGGCTGCCCGGTGCTGCACAGCCAGCGCGGGAACGGAGCGCTCACCCTGCGCACAGCGCCGCGGAGCGCCGCGCACCCCGCCCCGCGCGCGCCTGCACACCTCCGCCCCCCCCGACTCTCGGTTCAGCGACAGCTCCCGAGACCAATAGGACCTCCCCTTCCGCGCAAGGGGGCGGGAACTCCCTGCCCGGGGGACCAATGGGAGCACCGCTGCCTGAGCAGTGGCGTCCGCGAAGGGGGGGGCGGAGGAGGGGCAGGAGTTTAGGAAGAGGAGGGAATGGCTGTCACCAATGAAGTCATGTTGGTAATCTAGTCCCTCGCTCCGGTTCTGGACTCGGGTGACTCACTGAGGGGGGAGAGGAGCTACAATCAGCACGGAGCTCCGCCCGGGCGGAAGGTAAATGCAACTTGCAACTCGGTCCAATCCCGCCAGCTCCCCGTGCCCGGCACGGTCCTTTATTGTCAGCGGCCGCGTCGGCTCGCACCGTGCCCACCTTCCCCTCTGTCCATCGCTCCCCTTCCCCGCGTGCGGCCCCGCCGGTCCCAGGCGCCGCCGTGCCACCTGCTTCCTCTCCCCACCTTCCCCGGCGCCCGGTCCTCCCGAATATTTATATCCCCCTGTATGTGGAGAGAAGAAAGTTTTGATCCGGTATTATTCTGGAATAATCACGATGCGGATCTCTGTAGTGGGAGCGACAGAACCCCCCCAGAGTCGCCGGTGGCTGACTCGTGAGTCAGCGGCACTCTCGGTCTTGCCGCCCAGCGAGTGTGTCACGGGCTGCGGGCGACGCGGCCACGGGGGGAACAGCTCTTTGGGGAGCGACAGCGCACACGGACGGGCCGTGGGCGGTTCCGCCGCAGCTGCCGGGGGTCGCAGGGTGAAGTTCAGGGTGTCCGGAGGCAGCAGAGCGCGGTGCGGTGGGGCTGTTTCTCCGCCGTGGCACACGCTGGCGCAGACCCAGCCCAGCCAGGGGAAGTGGGGAGACATGGGGAGGAAGGAACATGGTGCGTGGGGGAGCGGTCTCGCCTGAGAGGAGTATAGCGGCATTCCCCGGCAGAGCCAGGGAGGCCATGATCCGGATCATCTCGCTGTCTGCCTGTCACAAACATTGCACACACCGGGGAGAGGGAAAGCAGCGGGGGCTGGGACTTCGGCCGACGGGCCGCGACTCCTGTTGCTTTTCGGTCTCTTGTTTTTAACTGTGCAGTCACTCCTCCTGTTAAGGTGTCGCGGTTTACTTCCCAAAATAGCTTGCATGTCGTCGTATCCCTCCCGTTTTCCCTGCAGAAATTCGCCCTCCTCCTCCTCCCCACCCCCAAGCAGAGTAGCACAAAACATGCGCTTACAATTTTGGAATCGCCTGCTAAGCAAAAAAGCGTTTTATTTCCGGTGTGCGCGGAAATTTATTTTTTTTTAACCCGGCCGGGCGGGAGCGAGGATGCACACGCTCGCGGATGCTCAGGTAGCTGCGACTCGCTTGCCCCTATGTCAGCAGAGCGGACGGCGTTGTTCGGCACCTGGAAAAGTTCTGTGCCCTGCCGGAGGCGGGGTGGGCGGCAGAGAGCTGCTGCAGCCAGCTGGCGGGCGGGGCCGGAGGGCAGCGGAGCCCGTCCCCGGGCGGCTGCGGGGCAGAGGCGGAGGCGGCGGCGGCGGGGGGAGGACAGGAGGGTGGGTGGCCTTTCTCGTTCCTCCGCCTGTGAGATCGGCGGCGGATCAGGAAGTCACCGCTGCCACACACAGGCGCACAGACATGTTTGGTCGGCGTGA